>DWQL01002179.1:0-10211 GCA_018231265.1 Noctuana haematospila
AGCGGTCAACCATCCGCGTACCGGCCGCACCCGTGGTTGCTTAACAATGTGATCGCTTGCGATCCACACTACCAGCGGGGCTATCCGCGCTTCGACTACCAGTGGGGCTATGCGCGCTTCGCTTATTATGTGATCTTAAATATGGACTTTAAAGTATAAGTGTATTAATTATTAGTATTCAAGCTTCTGTCGATTGAAAATCGAACTCACGACCTTTCGAATTGTGATCAGCATGACAACCACTACATAGCTGCCAAAATAGCTAATTCAATTTTCTTTCCAACTTTCAGACAACTGTTCGTCGATCATGTACAAATCGTGAAAGGCATGGTGAAAGAATTTAGCCCTCACACACTTGTCCTTATTTGGGATGATATGCTCCGCAGTACAAATATCTCTGAGTGGGACAGTATCAGAAACTTTAGCGGCATCGAACCCGTCTACTGGGATTACAGAAGAAAAGTTGAGCCATCACATTCAAGCCTTCTCAAATATCATAGCAGGTTCAAAGAGATTTGGGTAGCGTCCGCGTTTAAAGGCGCCGACGGTCGCATAGCAACACTGCCTAATTTAAAACAACGCTTCCTGAACCACTATAGTTGGTTGAGTTTAATTAGGAACTACAAATTCGGTGGTGATGCCGAAGTTTTTAAATTCAAAGGGATTATTCTGACTGGATGGTCACGTTACAGTCATATGGATCCACCGTGTGAACTTCTCCCTTCGTCAGTGCCCAGTTTGGTCCTAAATCTGTTGTTGATTCAACTATTCAGAGAGGGTATTCCAAAGGATTACAGATTCACTTACGTCGATGATTTCTTCGGCACGTTCTTACTTGATGGATTCAACAAACATTTGCGCTGCGGAAGTTCTAGCGTTGAATTTTTTGACAACTATCCATGCTCCTTTGATGGTAACGAACTTTATAAAGTTCAAAAACTAAGTGACAGAAACGCAAGAAATATAACAATTGGATACAGTGATATTAATCGTGGTCTATCAACTATCGAATATTACGTTAATACAAATAATATTAATAGGATTATGGCTAAAACTAACTTGGCGTGGTGTAACGAAACATTGATGGACTTATTGAGAATAGAAAAACAAATGGCAAATGAATTATCTAAATATTTTGATAAGAGCTTCATTAATGAATATGTTAATTTTAAAAGTTATAACGGAAAGAGGTTACTTTACAAGTTATCGAAAAGTCTTCAAATAGCGGTTGATGTACAATCGTGGTCAAGAAGACCATATACCTACTTAGTTTCGCGAAGTTCAAATTAAATATCAAATTTGCAAATCCTTAACCCAGATATGTAACAACAACAAGGTGACGAACTATGATGTTTAAACAGGTATAATATGTCCTTAGTGACGTACATGGGATAACGGTGAAGGAACATTGGTGGTAGAACGTTACAGTTCGCCCCGGGAGGTACAACCACTACCCTTAAACCACCGTTAACAAGAAAGTTCTAGTGATTTGATTGGAGCATTGGCGCAGGAGGGGATCCCCCTGGATCTATCAGGTTGTCTACAATATTGTACAATACTACTGACAGGCATTTGATAGATATACTAGTTAAAAATAGAGATAGTGTAGCGACCAAAATAATAAAAGATAAAATATTTTTGAAACACATTTGGTGGATGATCTCTGACGTTTATTCTAGTTTAATAATAATTTAGTAATTAACAATTTAATAATAACAATAGATAAAATTCTAATTCAAAGCAAAGCATTTATTTTTGTTTCTAGAAAAAGTTCCAATACTTTCCGTATTCTTTTAGCTTCTACTTGAATAAAGACTGCTTATATAAAAGTGTTTCAGATCAAATTCCATCGAGGCTTTCCCTTGATTCTCAACAACTTTTCACCGCAAAAAGAGCTAAGTACTTTTTTAAACAAAAAGAGATAGCTAAAAAATGTAACACGATTCAGTAACATTCCGTAAAAGAGCTAAGGCTAAGTATACATATTTTAATAGTAGGCAATTTCTTCGTTTCACTGCAAACTGCAAGAGATTTCTATTCCCTAAAATTAATAAACAATAAAACGTGCCTCCATAGCAGCCTAGGGCCCAAATCTGCTGTTGCGATCGTGTGATGGAGTCGTAATCGCCTGCCGCAGCTCAATATTGTTGATTTTGACAGTTTCGTTAGTCTCCTTATCCGAGTACCGACGAACCGTGGTTGCTTAATCTGTAAGATCACTTTAAAATTTTAAAGATAATAAATAGGCTCGTATATATTCGTAGCAATGCCGCATCCATTTACAATCACAGTTAGGACTGCGGTTAAGTCTAATATTAAAAAAGGTTGAACAATTATCCCACACATTTCATGTTTTACTTTGCTTATATCTTGTCGTTTCTCTTTTAGAGTGTAACACAGCCCTGATAAAATAGCGATCCTTTGTTATACTCTCTGTTATTACAGCAAAAGGCTTTTATCCTATTAGGGAGTACATTTCTACAGCTTAAGGCTTGAAATAAATAAGCAATATTGGGCCAATTTTACATAATTTATGAATAAATGTATTTTCGTTTCAGCGTACTTTTTCATTTTAAGTCATTATTTTGCTTGCCAACTTGAGTAAGTTATATCTGTTTTTGTATTATTCTGTCAATGTTGTCGCGTTATGAATTTTGATTATTTCACTTAATATAATTTAAAATAATATTTTGTTGCATGTACATAAATTATATTAACGAATAAAAGAATGATATGACTGAATTAAATTATAAAAAAAGTAATAATTGAATTTTCTTGATTGTACATTTGATACAATATACTACCTGGCGACGATTAAAGATTCATTTATAAATCATTTTGCCGCTTATTTTTATATTATCATCAAATAATTTATTTCTACTTTGTTTCCTTCCTTTTTCCATCTATAATAGAATAATAGTCTTCGTAAAGAAGATTTAAGTTATTTTCCGCTTTTACTACACGACACGACATATTAAGGAAATGAAACATAAATCCGAACAGGAAATGGCTGATGTCGATTCTGATCCTTTATTTGTTTGTATTCATAGCAGCAATATACAAAGACAATATAATATCGTCATTTATACAATATCATTGGATTTATTACCGCTGGTAGGTACAAAAAAATTTTTCAATACAGCAGGGAAAATAATGACAGTATTCCTGATTTCTCGTACCATTACAAAAAAGTAAATCAATCCACAATTAATACAATAATATTTAAATCAATTATCAAGGTCGTAAAACTTCTACAGTTTGCTAACCTAACTTAAAACGAATTCGCAACAATATAAAAATTTCCATTTCTAATATTACTTAGCTATTCAAACGGAGAGAAAAATGTTATTTCAAACAACAAGATTTCAGTAAAAGTAATTAAATTCTTCACAAAGGTTCTAAAGCGTCAATTCCATTACTGACGACAATGCGTTGAAAAATATCGCCAGGCTATTAGAATTCAATTGGACAGGTGGTAGACTGAAAATTGAACTCATTGTGTATCTCTCTTGCTTCGGTTAAATGGCTATTTCATTTCAAAGGACGCATTTCAAATAAGCTTCCGCTTGATTTAAAAAAATTAGAAAATTAGAAATACGACTATCTTTTGTTTTTAGTTTTTTGGTGTTTTGTTTTATAGTCAGGTATCGTATATCAGGATTTGCATAAATATTACCAACCACTAACCCGTATCTCTAACATTCCGCTTTAGAGCAGCATGATGGAACATGCCTCATGCCAGTTGTAAAGAGGGACTTGTGCCCAGCAGAGGGCTATAAAAAAGGTTGCAAACATCTCAAGATTCAAGGTAGATAGTTAAAAAAATAATGAAAACTGTAGAAATCTTTATTTACACACATAAACGAACACAATTAGTTATTATACAAAGTATACATCTTATTACCATTATCACTGGTAACTAAAATCGCATTAGTTACATTCATTAAGCCTATGAAACCTATATCTGTCTTAATGTTACTAACGTTGAATTATCTATTCTTGCCATCTTCTTCACTCTTTTCATCATTTTTGGTTTCTTGTAATTCGGTTTTGGTTTTATGTACAGGCACAAATTCTACAGGTGGAGGCGTAATAGGTACTAAGCTTCCATCTTCTTCAGCTACCTTTAGACCAATAGTGGCACCAAGCTTTGCACTCGCTTGTTTGAATGTATCGGAAAGTTTTAATTGGACAACGTTGATACACATAGAGGTTAGCGACAAACCAAATACGAGATACAATATTGAAGACATCATGTACATAGGATGGTCTGGGACTAAGTCTCCTAATCCGATAGTTGACATAGAAATAAATACAAAATAGAAAGACTCAAAGAAATCCCATGCTTCCCAAATATTTATGATTACAGCTCCTATTATCATGTATAATACCAAAATGAATATAGCCAATGTAATAGGTAGATTGAAGTTATCGTCAATTTCATACGCAGATGGTGCTGGAGTACCCGGTTCGGTTTCATTCTCATTATCTCTAACTGCACCAGGTTTAGGTGGTAATGGCGGTGGAGCATCACTTGATTTTCTTTCGATTGGTGGTGGGTTATTGTCACCGATCTTATCTTCAATGATATCTTCTTCGGAAAAGATCTGTGAAGGTCGACGCACGACGTCTACTACTATATTGATTCCTTTAACGACCTCCTGGAATTGTAAAGATACAAAATTAAATGTCAAAATTTCTATTTTTATTATTGTACTGACAGTACAAAGGACACGTGGACGAATGCTAGGGATACCAACAGTCTACATCTTTTCACCTTAAATAAGCAGTAAACGAATGTACATTTACCCTATTTTAGTGGTCACTGCAAATCGTGGACAACCAAATCCAATTTCAAATAGGATGGAAGTCCTATCGGAAAAATTCATGTCCAAAGCTCAAACCATTAGGCTGTTAATTCTTTTTCAGGCATAATATTATTTTTGTATAAAAAAAATATTAAATAAAGCAAGTCTAAAAGCGAAATCATTATTCATTTCAGAATGAAAAGAGAAATGCTCGCGTTGTTTCCTTTTACCGTAATTTGAAATATAATTTTCAAGAGGAACAAGATAACGAAACCATCAGCGTAGCTGGTTTATTATTTATGATTTAACAAAATAAACAAATTTTATTCTCTACCATCAATACCATTATGTTAGATTTTTGTCTCACTGGTAGGTAAATTTACGGTTAATTAGGGAAATACTGATCCCGATAACAGAGTTATAAAAATCTTTTATACCGGATTTTCTGGAGGGCATAATATAATATCTATTCTGTGTTCATTAGAAAGCAAGCTATGGCCCGTTTTTATACACAATAGCCTACACACTATTATCGAGACATTGACCGCGTGACCTCTAGAGTCGGATCTAGAGAGAAATCAAAAATGGGTGAGCAGCAAAAGGTATCATCCAAACCCAAACTTGTATAGTTCGCCAAGTACAAGATATTTGCCCCAGGGGCACTAGAAATTGAGCGAAGTAAACCTATCAAAGACGTTTCAATAATAAACATTAATGTTATTATATTACCTGCATAGGCACTGTTCTTCTGACTTTTCTACAGCTTCTCGTATAGTAAAATCTTCGAATGTAGGCCCAAAAGTATTTTATGATCCTTGTCAGGAGCTTGCCGAAATCAGTCAGCACTAACAGGAATAGTGGTATTCCAATTATAGCGTAGACTATCGTTGCCACGCGCCCTGATGTCGTCTTTGGGGATATGTGACCATAACCTGTAACATTTAAGAATAATTTTAGCCTAAATTCGTAAAATTTTAGTAAAACAAGTATTAGGTTTCAAGGATAAAAATAAAACACGTAAGATCTACGATCACGAACTATATCATATGAATATACTAATTTAGTTTTTAAGGTAACCTTACCAATTGTTGTAATTAATGTCATACAGTAGACAAACGAATTCATAAAGTTCCACGATTTCTGACCGCTGTATGAGGTGACACCGGCCTCATGAGCTGTGTGCAATTGATTTTCAAATTCAAACAATTTCTTTCTCGCCATGGACTTCCAATCTTCTTCCCTTAAGTAATGGCTTCCACGCCACAAACTCTCGATAAAGTCACGTTTCACTCCCCTGCTACCACATTTATATGCATTTTCGAAAGATCCTTCCAAAGATTTAAACATCATTCCACCTAAACCACACATAATTATCAAGATCAACGAATCACAAATACATCTGTTCCTAAGTAATCGAATTCTTTCACATTCGTTTTTATTTTCCTCTTTGAATTGTTGCCAATTAGCCAAGAGTTTCCATTTAGATTTTATTGATTTATTTTCTTTAACTGTTGGTTTCTTCTCAGTTTTGTTTTGTTCAGCAATAGGAGTGTCTATGGTTTTCCTTTTTGAAATTTTTGTTTCAGCTACAGAACGTTTTCTCAAAACTGGTGTTTGGTCAACCTCTACATCACCTGAATTCTCCTTTTCCAATGTCATGTTATCAAAATCTTCTCGTTTATCTACTTCCTGGCTTAAAATATTTAGTTTACGCGTTAACTCATCCGTCTTTTCTGTTAAATCGAAATCATATTCGTTTTCGCTTGGCGATGTTGAGTAACAACTTGACGTATACTCAGACTGACTAGCATCCACATATCCAGAACTGTGTCTACTTTGTTTTTCGTACTTAAGTTCTGTTTTTTGCTTTACTGTCAATCCTGCTAAAATTTCTCTGTCACTTATAATTTGGATAGTCTTAGGACATGATATTCCTCTTGTATTTCTTAATGCTGTCGGAGTCTTATTAGGAGTTTTCAAAACTTTATCACGTGTTTTGTACTCTGTTGGTATCCTGGGATCGTCTTTTGGTATTGATAAACTTCTTGCTCTTGCTTTTTGCATCAATTCCATTATCTCGCGACTAGTTTGACTCATACCTGTACCAGTTTTGTCCATTATAGCAGGAGTGTCAAACTTGTTCATAGATTGCGAACGATTAGCTCTAGGTGATCTATTTTTCATAAAACGGCGTGGGGTTGGTACCACCTTGCGTTTTCCTCCACTTGCATTGTTGTTCTGTTGGTATATCTGATCCTCACTCATCTCACTTTCACTAGTTTTACCCTGTAAATCGAGGGTATTGTATTAATGTCTCTTCATACATAATAAACTTCTTAACGTAAATTAATGTACTATTTGTTAATAATTTTCGGTTTTACAGTTACTATGCCAATTGGAAATATAGTCCTATTAACAAAGCAATTATAATAAACAAAATGACATAAAAACTGACCCCGAATCTCGAAGCTGATTTACTCCTTGCAGGTTTTACTGGAGGTATCTTGCTTTGTGGTTCTTCTCTGGTTGATTTTGATGGTAACTGTTTTACAATAACTGGTTTCGAATCAACCGATAACTTCCTGCTAGGAGTTCTTACTATTCTTTCTCTTACTTCCACGACAGGTTTTTGTTCTGGAAGTAATTTTTTGCTCGGTGTTCTTTCCACTTGTATAACTTTTGTTACAAGGTCACCAGTTGACGGTGTTGATTCTTTTGTCGCAGTCGTCTTCATGGTTTGTTTTACATCCTTTTCATCAAAGGTAAATGCCTCACTTTTAACTGGTGTTTTAGGTTTTTTAGGTTTCTCCGGTGCTTTTTTGTCGGATACCTCATCGGGATAAACTATCTCCTCCAACTTTTTAGGCGTTGTCGGTGTAGGAAAAGGAAAGTCTTTATCCACGGGCGAATTACTTTTTGTAACAGGCGGTGATAAAGAAAGTCTAGATTCTTTCCTATCTTGATATTCTTTAGGTAGGGAGTCTTTTGTTAAAGACCCTCTACGAGCAGTATCTTCATCTTTGAGATTCAAAGAGTAATTTGTACTTAGCAGTTTATTTGTAGGATCAATAAAGCTACCCTTTCGCTCCAACGATGTAAATTCTTCTTTGTCTTTGTCTGGAATTGCGAACGGTGATATACTCCGACGTCGTCTTTCCGTAGCTGCCATAGCTCTAGCTTCAAGAATTTCATCCGTATCCAAATCATAAACTGGATCCTTGCTGTTTGCTTGTTGTTGAACTAAACGTCTCATTTCTTCATAAGTATTATCTGCTTCAATTTCTCTTGAAGATCGTTGAGGCTTCGAGTCATCGTCATCAGAGGTTGTATCTTCATGTGGCACTAGAGTTCTACTAGGCTCTGGAGTCTTCTCCCTTTGCCTCGTAGCTTGTGCTCTATTCTTAGATAAATTTCTCCGTTTTCTAAGTGACTGTTTTTGCATAGGATCTTCCATTTCTTCAGATTTTTCTATACTAGGTGAACAAGATGTTTCAGGTTGAGTGGGGTTGGCGGTAGAGGGTTCAATTTGAGGGACTGGGATTCTAATGTCATGAATATCCAATTCACTGTCCTCTCCACTCATTCCCGGTTTAACTTACGGCAACTGGAAATAAAAAAATAAAAAAATTACTGCTTTGTACGCAAGCGTTTCAAGAACTGGTTTGAAGCTATCGACACGATGCTATTTAGCAACTAAATACTTTGGCACTTCAGCGTAAATCGGCTGCCAATAGAACGCAATCATAGGTGTAACAACGATAGTAATTAGGCATATAAGTAATGTAAACTTACCATTCGCATTGAGTGCGTTCAAATTCTCCTTTATCACATCGGGGTCAGAGCGTTCTAATAAAAGAATCTATTTTTGACGCCTCATCACTTCAGACGTAAACAAACGTCGGAATAATATCGCGAGGAGATCCATCCTCGTCAGTTTCACTCACTGGGTGCTTCGGAATGAAAATTGATTTTCGATACCGTTGACGTATGACTTTCAATTCGAAATTTGAATTAAATGACGTGAATTTTTCGAAATAGACTCCCAACGTTCGGTAAGCGCGCGGACTGAGCAAGAGTGCGCCAAGCTAGCCGGGCAGCGTTCCAAATTTAAAACACCTACAGCCGCAAAAGATCTTTGTATGTGTACTCTCAAAATAAAAGTGTATGACCGACCAGTATAGTGTGATACCTCGCGACTAACGAGCATTTCACTTTACAAGAGCATTCTCTCTGGTGTTAAGTTTTGCAAGATTCGCAGTTCTATCTATACTAGTCTTATCGACAAGTGTATTAATTGATTGACACACCCATTTTGCTGTGTAGCAAATATTGCACATTATTTAGTAGGGTGTGGATGCTGAGATATAACTGTCAACGTTTTGCATAGTTGCTGTATTTAATTTGAGATTTTTTTAAAGATATTTTCATCAATTCGTCACTGTTTTTCTACTTACTGTGCACGGGCCTCCTTTTAAATATGAGTTGAGTAGGCTATAAAATCTGCACCTACCTAACATTTACGCGGTAGAACAATTCGATGTTTAAATTTAATTTCAATAAACACCACAGTCATTTTAAAAAAAAATATTTTTTTAGTAACAATAAAATTGTTCCTAGTTAGAACCTTTAAAATTTCTTATAACATCTTATAATAATATCTCTGCGAAGACTAAGCGCCTGCAAGAAATATATAGTGAGACGCTCATTGTATCATATGCTGTTTTATTGTGCCAGGCGCTGCTCTTTGTATTAAAGCTCGACACGACACGTCGTGTATTCTATTCAGTTTCCGTTGAATACATTCTACGTCCACTATTCTATTATAATCAAATTTAACAGCACTGTTTTATTGGTTTACAAGTTTAGATTATTCAATGTTTATTTTACCATATCTAATATATATAGGTAGGTTATAGGAATTTAAAATGTATTTGGTGCAGGTACAATAAATAGTAAAATTACTATTGTTCTTGATCGGTAAACAGTTAAATTGGGCACCACCTCAATGATACAAAAATCTAATCCGTTCTTTGCAGAACACAAGAAATGAGAAGTTTCTTGCTTTTACAAGTAAGTATAAGCAATTCTTTCTTGTACCAAGGATCTGTCTGGATCGTGACTCCTGGATTAATGGTTGAGTGTTAGAAAAGTCTAACATTGTTTCGATTTTAAAACTTTTGTTTTTAGTTGCAAAAGCACTTAGGTAGATACATTTAACAACGGTTTTAGTTAGCTGAAAAAAAAATTAAGTAATGCTTTTTAGACAATAAACATTTTAATATCTACTAATAATAGAACTCTCTCCTATTTGAAATTGGATGGGGATTTCCATGTCTTCCATATCCAACCCTTTTTATGTCCCACTGCTGGGCACGGGTCTCTCCCCACAACTGGGGAAGGCCG
>DWQL01002180.1:0-10211 GCA_018231265.1 Noctuana haematospila
CGATTACTTAACCTTCTCTTTAGTACTGATTTACAAAGGCGAATCAGTACTAAGGATAAGGTTAAGTAATCGTTAAATGTCTCTGAGTGCGGCCGTAAGAGGACTAGCGTATTCTGTTAGAGGAAGATTTTTAGTAGGTACAAGAATTGTAATTTTTCATTCAAAATGATTCAAGGAATGTAAATAAATTCAACTATTTCCGCAAATTCATGATAAATTTATTGATTTGAAATATAAAAAATTAAGAAGATAGGTATCTTTTATAAAATTAAGTATTCAAACATTTTAATTAATAAAGATAATATTATGATGTTCTACATACATTACTACTTCAATAAATATGTTAAATACTAGATATTAGATAACATTCTGAGATATATACCTACTTACATCTTGTCGAATTCCACTTGTGTGGCGGAATTATCTACACATAATCAGATCGCCTTTACATTTAGCCGTTGAAATTAAGATTAAAACTAGTGAGATAAAACACAATGATATGTAAAAGAACAGTATTAGTATGCAGAAAAAGAAAATATAGAGAGACATGTACATTTGTTATCGAGAACGTGGTGTATTCGGAAAACATTAAGAAAGATGGAATGAAATGAAATAACCATTTATAAACCACTGCCACTCTATACGTTTATTATACTAATTCAATCAATTAGCCGTGTTTATACGACCAGTAGCTCGACACATAAATAATATTTTATAACCACGAAATCCTTCGTCAGAAGGCGACGCAGATAATGATCTCTTCCGAATGCATCAAGCTTCTCCCACCGCTGCATCGTCGTAACTTTAAATCTAATTAGACGAATTCGTTTTTTGTCCTAAGGCCGTCAGACGTGTATAAAATAAAATGATTAAGCAACCGATCTTAAAGATTCTAATCCCAAGGTCTGATACAGTTAAAGTATTTTGTAAACATAACACTACGTAATCTTACATATTTATGATATATAATGGCTCTGTTGCAAACACATTCTTTCATAATTTTATTGATGAAATTTAATTTAGGTACCTATCTTAGTTAAAGCATTCAACAGAAGTTGGTGACAGGAAACGGTTACATAATAGGTCATGTTATTGTAAACGTTTAAAATGAAAGAAATTTGGAATATAGCAGTATCTACCTACCTATAGGTACCTAATAGTTTTCCTTAAAATGTGCCAGTACGATAATTTTTAATGCAATTTTAATGTTCTATAAGAAAATATGTAAAAAATTTAAAATCTTTTTGTTCTTTTAATCATATTTAATCTGTGTAGGTAAATAAAGCTAAATGTGCAAACATAAACACATTACGTCTATGTAATTTAGGTTGATTTCCGGCAGGACTTAGCGCTTTCCCGCAATTTTCAGTTGATCGAATGGAAGAGGATACGCATGTTTATTGTTTATGCTCGTGAATTTTATGTGCGACCTGCACTGACATAGATTAGGTTACTAATGCATATTTGTTGTAACAATTCTTTGTTCAACTTACCTATTTCTGGAGCTAAGAAATAGAGCTTCTTCAGTTTCAGTGGATGTATATTTATTTTTAATTTACACACTCTTGCTAGGTACCAACTAGAATTCAATACTTGACCCACTAGAAAGCAAAGCTCTCACTTCAACTACCAATTAAAATGTGATGATCACAACAATAGTTCCATCCTCATTTGATCTTTGATCGATTATAGATAAATTAATGTAGCAATACAACTCAAATTTTGGGCACAAGGGCAATTAGTTCAGCCTCATCTATAATTAGATATGGTCGGGGGTGTAAGCAAATTTTGCAATTTGAAACGCTACTATCCTCCCTAATAATTAATTCAATTGGCTTTGGATAATAAAGTAATGGCTCACTATTTAGAGACATTTAGTTTAGGGATTATCAAAGAGCTTTGCGTGGCACATTTAAAAATAAATTATTTCATTTCAACCAGGTGTCGTACCTATGTCCTCGTAGGTACCTAATTAATAATTAGTATTAAAGAAAAAGTAAAAAAAATGAGATTTGGTTTTTCACTTTTGAAAAAGGTTGGTATTTTGCAGTTGAGCTAAGTCTTAATACGAAGATACATACCTATCAGTTTTGACATTTGGACTAACAATTATTGCTTCTTTGCTACTCAATAGAAGCCTTTTTAGGAGCATACTTGATTTGTATAGTAAGTTAATGGGTAGGTTGTCAGCTTCTATCTCTGCAGTAAAAGTTAGTAAAAACTGCATTCCATTTAAAACACCCCACCCCCTAATGGAGACACTTTTTAGGAACGTGTCATAACTTTTCTTCATTAAGTTTACTGCTAAATAATCGGTTTGAACACGAGCCAGGAACATTCTTCTCACAATTCAGTCGAACATAAAATTGAAATTGCGTACCGACATCACGCCTAAACGATTAGAAAGTGCCGTAATCTTTGTCAACGAATTAAACTTTGACCGAATTATCGTATACGGGGGATGGGTTCACATCGTTAAATTATCTCGTATTGCAATAAATATGTCGGTTTTCGCTTGTTGGTGTGTTTGGAAACAAGGCGAACCGTATCGAATGCCAATGGACCGTACAATATTAGGGTGCTGTGTAGCGCCGCGCCCTGTGTGGTAATCCCGTCATATTTTTTGACTACAAATTGTTTTACTACTGCTGTCCGAATCCTCATAGATTTATTGGCTTAAGAACTGCTCGCATTCTTTGAAATTGTTGCGTAAAGTAGGAACTCTTTTGTTGTGTAATGGGCGGTAAAATTAATTTATGAACTGCTTTTGAAAGATGCATTGGGAGTTGTACCTGCGATCAGTAGGTACATTAAAAATGGGAATAGTTGATTAAACAATTATTGTAACTTACCTATATGAGTGTAAAGTTCCGTATTCTGATAATTTTATGATTAATAGGTTATGTATCTACCTATGTAATGCTGTTATTATTCATTGGCTTAGAATAAAAATAAGTAGAATACAGGATATTTCCGGTACATACCTATACTATGTAGGCATGAATATGTACTTTTGTACTCAAGGTAAAACCAAACATGTTGATGAAACTAATTTTATTTTACACTACCTGTGCACCCCGGTTTCTCCCGCGTTATGAATTGCAACGTAACGCGTAACGTAGGCTACAAAGTAATATAATTTTTCAAATCGGTCCAGTAGTTCCTGAGATTAGGGCGTTAAAACAAACAAACAAACTTCAGCTTTATATTATTAGTATAAATTGATTGTTAGGCACTAACAACAACTAATTTATCGAAAATTTCACCCTTTATGACTACCTACAATAATAATATATAAAAAAATCACAGACCTATCTACGGTAGGACAAAAATAGAAACAGTAGCGTTAAGATTTCATGTCTATTGTTGCAACTAGCATCGTGTACTTGTTTGTGTACCGACGCAAAACAAAGGAATGTAAGCGCCACATGAAAGGAGCTAAGTTTTTCTAAGCTACTTTCCTTTGTAAGCTGTTGGAGCGAAAGTTTTACGTAAATAAACAGTGCGCTGGAACTAATACTCCAGTGCTTGGAAAAACGTGGCGCTCTTCTTTGTGTGTTCTGTTTTGTTCTGGGATTGATTTTGTTTTTGTGTATTATGCATGTATGTATTGTTAGTGTATAGAAATAGATACCTACATTATTATGGTATTTTTGTCATTTTCTTACACTAATGATTTATTGGTATTTCAATGATTTTTAATTTAAATATTAAGTAGATATTTAATTAATGTAGGTATACGTACCTACTTGTTTTATATAGTTACCTACTTATAAAGCTTTTTGTATCACCTACCACACCATTTCTCCATCACAAAGTTTTAACTGGTGGAGAATAATGCTAACCTTTAGGTTAACAAGAAGAATAAATAAAGAAGTAGGGTACATATTAAAATTTACTTCCTTATTAAATTTAATTTTTTACGAAATAAACATAGGATGTTGTATTAGTGTACGTACCTAACTATAAAAATCATAAATTCAATGGTTCTGCCTAGTAGTGTTACGAAAGTGGTACGAAACGGTTCGTATAAAATAATATCACCCCTAGTTTTGCAAATAGGTATAAATTGTGTGAATACCGTGTGTTGAGATGTGTGTTTTGTAGAGCCTTTCAAACTTAAAGCCACAGGGAGTTTACAACAATAAATAAACATAATAATCATTGACAGTGTTACCAACTTTGTTTCATATTGTCAGAAGCACCAACAAAAGAGAGCAATAAATATTAACACAATGCTCTGTTACCGCATTGGTTACGCAATTATTGGAAAATTCTATAATAATTATTGCCTACTATTATGAATAGGCGTTTTATCAACGTGTTTGTAATATTGATTTAGTTATTTTTAATAAATTGGTATCGAAAGTAGTCTCTATTTAATAAATACGAGTAAGTATAGACCTACCTATACATATTTAATACATTATTAGATAGATTATATCATTTTTATTGATAGCTGGTTTTTGTTGTCAGGAGCACTTGGGACGAATACCTTCCGCCACAGGGCCAAGGGAAGGCTACGAGGAGGTATGTCAGGCTCCAACCGACGAAAAACCTGACGATGTTCCACCTGGCCATCGTGAAGTGGAGCCACGGGAACACTTTCGCTCTGTTTCCCGGCTCTTATTGATATTTAGGTATAGGTAGGTACTTAAGTGAACGATTTTACACTTAAAATAAGTAGGTACTTTAGTTTTTAGATAATAATTATCAAAATAATGAAACCGCTATTTTAGATGGCTATAAAAGTTTTTTTTGCTAAGACGGCATTGATTGTTAGTGTTCTTACTTTTGTACTTGATCTGTTTGTACCTACGTGTGTTGCTACTTTCTCTTCGAAATACGTATAATTTCTCTATACATTTCTATCGTACTTATAGTAAAGCAATACCTTCGTGTTTCGGTGTGGACTTGAAATTTCTAATTCAACTTTATGTTTTAGCACGGATTTACTCGTATTTATCTTACTAATATTATAAACGCGAAAGTTTGTAAGTAGGTACCTATGGATGATGAAATTTTTATAATAATATAGCTTATACATCAGAATAACACATAGGCTACAATTTATAAGGATTTTGAGTGAATTGCTCGAAATACTAATCCTGCGCAGAAGAAGTCGCGGGCACCAACTAGTAAATTCATAAAGCTAACGAACAACACACATTGATCGCGTGCAAAACATTTTTTTAAATATTTTAGAGTAGTAAAAGTGAATTTGGAATTCTGCAAAAAAAAAGTTACAGTCACGAATATTTGGCTGCTCTTAGATAACCATTAGAAGTTCATTAGCTCTTCGCAGGCCCGTACCTGCCTATTCATTATGTTGTCAAAATATTTCGCTGCGTCTTTTTTTTTGCCTATTTTCGTGAATTTGTCCAATTGTTGGCTTACAATAGTGACGTCTCAATATTCGCCACAAAGGGATACATTTGTCATTGTCCATTAGATGATATTGTTAGGAAACATGTAAAATATTAACGCACGCTTCTCGGGAGAATAAGCGGTTAAATGAAGTTCATTGTAACTGAGGGCGATTTATTGTTTTTTTTTATAAAAATTTATTGAACACATGCAAATCCCATGTTTTAAAATATTTTATACACTACACATTTTTATTATCACTACATACCTAGTATAAAACAAAGTCCCTATATCCCTATGTATGCTTAAATCTTTTAATACGCAACGGATTTTAAAGCGGTTTTTTTAATAGATAGAGTGATTGCAGCGGAAGGTTTATATGTGGGTATAAACGTTCATAGTTTTTCTGTAGTGTATTTAGTATCAGCATTGCACCCGTGCGAAGCCGGGGCGCTAGTTTTATATACTTAATGCATACCTAATTTATTTTTTTATAATAATAGCCATAATAATATAAAAAGCCATAACTTGGTAGCTCTTATAACGATTCTCTCATTAAGTTGTATTTTTATGAATGTATATAGATACTTTGTTACCATGCTATCCGAGAGATGAGATCATTTTGATCCTTTCTTATTACAACATAATGTCTAATCCACGGAGCCTTTGAAATATGCTGACGCCTTTGAATGCATTTGTTTGCAAATGGGGTAAGCGCCCCCATACAGCCGGCCTATAGAACGTTGTATTCGCATTAACTTGGCTTTTGTTCCTGTCGCTGCGCCTAACATATTCATATGTGTGAAAGTAGGTAACGTGGAGAGAGGCACTTTTTGTATTGTATACTACGAAAACTCCTATTTCGTACGAGTAAGTAATGAATTAGTACGAAAAGAGATAAAGGAAGTAGCAACGTTTTTTGGTGATAGAGTGAAATCAGTTTAAACTTGCTTTTAGATGATATTAAGTATTACCTGCAGTAGTGAAACGGATGGATCATGGAGCTTTGATAAATATTATAGGTTCAAATTTCCACCTTATAAGCACCTATATAATAAACAGCTATTACCTAATAGCGTAATAGCTACTGATGCTATAGAGTAGTTAATTACAGTATAGAATAATTATAGCTTTGATATCATTAGACCATACCACTCCATATTAATAATTAGTAGGTAAGATGTATGACAGAAATGGATAAGCCCATAGCTACAAAGCATCTGTTTGGTAAATTTACCTGCAGGTAGGTACATAATGTAAGTATGTATTTCATTTGAAATGTGTAAAGCAGGAATCCTATCACCTCCGTACATAGGAAAAGAATACAAGCGTGAATACAGCATGAAATAAAAATCGTATTGTAATCCGGTATTGGCTGCAGATAAGGAGGGATTGTGACAAGGCAAGAATTATGTGCTCCAGAGGGCAATTTTTCTTCCCCGGGATTTATTTCCGTAATTTATAGCGGATCTGCTTGTATCTGACTAACCCGGCGGGTCTAGCTACGCTCGCAAATTAAGGAATTACGTACGCAGCGCTTACGCAATGTGTATTAATTAGAAATTAGAATGCTGTAGGAGTTATTGAATCATTATACTTGAGTAATAAGTACTTATACTATCCACTTATCCAGGCTTATATTAGGCGAAAATAGTTAGGAAATACGATTGTAGAATACGTAAACACCACGCTGGCGAAGTCCCCATAAGGCCACTTTAGGTTATGTGTAGGTACTTAGTTTACGTTGGATGGGATATCACAATAAACGGCATTTAAATTTTTTTAATAATAATAATCGCCACTAAACAGGAAAAATGTTCCGTATTTATTTGTGGTTTTCCGATTTTTATATTATTCTTGAAGTAGGTACCTATACAGGGATGTCAAATTTGTTTTCTTTTACACTTGAGTTTACATTTGGTGCCTTTGTCGGTTGACCTATCTACGATCGGAGCATCGATCAAATGCGACGCACGTAGAAATTTGACGCGCGAAATTTTGCCGAACGTGCCTCGCCATGAATTGCTGGTGACAAAAGTGTCTGTAGCACCGAAGCGTCGAGAGTCGGCTTAATACCGGCTTCCACCCCTCGACCGCAGTCGTAAATTTAGGGTTTCATAAAACCAGATCCAAGATAAGACACAGTGTGGAGAGAGTGGTCCGGATCGAATGCGAACCTCCAACTCGAACCACTGCGCCATAGACAATAAAAATAACGCCGGCGCATCTGCGGATACAATTCTTCGTCCATGCCTCGAAATTTGTCGTGTTTACGTAAAATACGCCTTGCGATAGCGATCGGGGATTTAACAAAATTCGTGACGAAAAAAGAAACATGTCATTTGCGCGTCCCAATACGCACTAGCCGCCGCAACTCGAAACCGCGCCAAAATCTAGCTGAAAAAAACAAACAAAGTGAACTGTCAAGAGCCCAACAAAAGCGCATTATGATTTTAACAAGTTTTTGAATTGTTCATCTATTATGAGGCGTGTATTATGCTTTTCAGCCATAGTAAGGGTATTTGGCCGCTTTTGTGGCTCGGTATTGACAAATAACTGAGATTTACTCCTAAAGCAAAAATAATGGTGGATTAGTGTGGCGGAGTAAAAGTTTTTTGTTACCTTTCTTTCGAGTTCGATGGCGCCACTGCTTCTATATTGCATTAATCCTAGTTCAGTCGAGCCGAGGCTTCTATAGTGTTAGCAAAGTATTGAAAATAGATCAAGTGGAAGTTTCAACGCTACTTGCAAGTAGGAAAAGTAGTTTGCGTAACTATCTCAGAGAATAAACAGAGAGGCGATACAATATGAAGAAAACCGAGCTTGTCTTGCGTAATTAAAACGATGTCGTTTACGTCCAATGTTCGAGCCTTGTTCGCGTAACGGTGACTTTTGTCACTTATAATTTACAATGTTTAAGCATTTTACATAGTCTCAGAACGGGTTGTAGGCACCGCTACGTGTCGGGGACATATATTTAAACCTTCAGTAGATAGGGGTGCAATAATTTTGACAATGACTAGCAGCCTTACCCGGGCGAGGCGTAGGCGCGGGGCGAGCGGGCGCGGGGGGCAATCTGCGCACTAAATCACGCTACGAATAAAATTTATGGCGCCGAGATAAAAACTCGCAGCTTTTCTCTTTTACGTTCCTTCCCCGGCGCCCCTCGCGTCGCTCTCCCGCGGAAAATCCATAGGGATTTTTCCAAGTGTTCCGGCGACGGCGTGTGTGGGGTCGAAACGATTTTGTTTTATGCTTATTGCCACTGCGATGTTTTGTTTGCTAAGTTGCGCAGATAAGGGATAGGTACGGGATCGTCCGCTGGACTGTCCCTACTCCCTAGCAGTTTCCCTGAAACGGCATCGTCAACTCTGTTTAGGGTTGGCTTGATATTGACCCTCTAAAAACTAGATAGGTACCTACTACATTTAGACTGCTCGAACAAAGTTTATTTTGATTTAAGATTAATGGCCTGTGTAATAAAAGAAAATATAACCAAATAACAAAATGTTAATATCGTTTTAAAGTTTGACGACATTAAAGGTGTCGTGAGAAACGCTTATGTAGTTATTCAGAAATCGGTTTATGGGCAATTCATCATGTAATATACGTACCTACAATAGCATGAAAGGCATGTGTTTCTAATAAGCACCTTTATTAAAGTTTTTTAGATCGTTGAATGTAAATAATGAACTTAACATTGCAAGTGTGGCTATAGCACTTTCACTTACCACAGCTCGCCACGCAACCTAATTTATTAGGCTTCTGAATTATTATTAAATACAACCCCCTTGAGATTGTTTTGCTTTCGTCTTTAGTAATGGACTGAATGTTAGTTAACGTCTGAGTATTATTATAAAGAATGCAAAAGCAACTTGGACAATCTATAGTGTTATCGTAAATGAATAGCTTATCAATTAAAAAACTTAACGAGCTGCGAAAATACAACACTTTCATAAAATTTATATGAATAATATGACATCATGGATCTTGATATAATTAAAAATAAAAGAGTCAATTGAGACTGTTTTATTTTTAATTACAAATGCAAGTGAAATAAAAATTCAACGGCGAACGAAATAGGCTTTTAAATTTCATTCTAGTATTTTATAGGTAGGTACATCTACCTAAAATGTGTTTTAAAATTAATGTTGAAAGTAATTTAATAATGTGTACCTAAAAATTGCTGTTGTTTTGTGTATTTAATGTATTTTATTATTTGTGTAAAACAAAGAGGATTATGTTGTTCTAAATGTATGGTGTCAATATCCCAGTTTTCGATGCATGGTCTTTTGCAAGCAATGGTCACTTAAAAAATTCCTGACCACATACCATACCTACCGCTAAACTTCGAGCAACATTTTAAGGTTGTCACAAACGGCCTTATTACACTACAGAATCAGACAAATTATTGGCATTAATTGCATTTAACTTGTCAGAACTAAGGGCTCTATCATAACTGGTTGTATGTCAAGTTTCATTACCTCTGCATGGCGTATAAAGTGGTTCGCGACACCACCGCCTCGCCATAAAGCTGGCCATAATAATTACTTATCTTATCGGATCACTACCGAATAGGTTTATAAACAAGGGACCGAATTAAAAACGTTTTAGTAACGGATAAGGTTCTATTGAATCGACGACGACTATTCGATGTACCTACGACTTATGCTAATAGAGTTCTAATTATAATTTATGAAAAGATTAAATTACTAATAGGTAACCACGGTTCAGACACAGAGGATGGAGCGTAAGCGAAGAAGCCCGGTCGTCATCGTAGGAGCGATGGGGAGCGGGGGTTTCAGGAACATTGTACCTATGTGTAAAGTACCTATTAAAAGGCC
>DWQL01002181.1:0-10211 GCA_018231265.1 Noctuana haematospila
CATTTCCCTTCACTGCTCTGCTCCTATTGATTGTAGCGTGATGAAAAGTATACTATAACCAGCGCAGGAGTATGAAAAATAATTGTACCAAGTTTCGTTAAAATCCGTCTAGTAGTTTTTGTTTCTATAACGGATATACAGACAGACAGACAAAAATTTTATTGATTGCATTTTTGGCATCAGTATCGATCCCTAATCAATCACCTCCTGATAGTTATTTTGGAAATATATTTCGTGTACAGAATATTACAGAGAAAATATATAAAAAAACATTGTGTTTTTATTATTAATTAAGCTTCCTTAAATAATTTGAATAGTTATAAACAAGTAGGTTTAGTTGTAAGCATAGTAAACAATTTCGCTTTCTATGCACTGGTTCCCACTGGAACAACACATGGTCTGACGGGACCAATGTCCACATGAGCGCGTCGCCCTGTGTGGCCTTCGTCGATACGCTGAAATCGATATTCGGCCAGTGATCGCTAAAAGGTTTAAGAACTATGTCAAAATAAATAATCTTAAAGAAATGAAAATATTTAAAAAAAAATTCATTTTATTAACCTTTGAACGTCTTTTTGTTTAATGTAATTAAACAATTTTTATTTTTTTACTTTATTACAGACTTATTTTCAAGTTACATTAAATTTTTCTTTACAAATTAAGCAAACAAACAGAAGGGGCAATTAATAAATAGATAAGTGGTCGCCTAAGAACGTATTATAAATAAAGTTACTATTTAAATTAAAATATTTACGTTATAGCGTTATAGCTTAAATTTTTTTTGTAATGTTCGCCATACAGAGATTGCTAAGAGGAATAACAAACTTTTTGAATCATAATAAAATATAGTTAGCTGCAACAATTTTTTTGTTTTCTGAAATAACTGAAGTAATGCATTGTCAATAATAGGTATTTGAAGCCACATTTTTCAGCTCTACGCGCTCTACCGTCGTCGTAAAGTTAGAATACATAACGAGTAGGATATACGAAAGTATTTCGATTTTAATTATCTGAATATAAACTAAACAAGAAATTAGGTAGTTCAACAGTAGTAGTTCATATATAATAATATCATTAGAATTATATACATTATAAATAAAACTAACATAACATTTACTAAAACAGCAACAATTACAGGTAAGCGATCAAGCAATCACGTAACTCTACAAAATGTAGTCTCTAAAGATAAGTATTTACAGCAAGCATACAAATTATTTGTCACTCAATTTCATGCTGAAAGTTATTTAATCATAAAATATCTACACTTGATTGGACTAACTCATCTAAATAGTATCAGATAGCACTAAACGGTTCTCACCACAAAAACAGAGCTTCCGCGCCATAACCTGATACCTACCCGTTGACAGTAACTTTCCCGCGCACAATATGTCATGTTTTTTTTTCAGAGGGGTTGGATACAAACAGCCAATTACGAAGGGGCGGCGGACTTGCACTGAACACACTTGAGAGATAGCCATTTAGTCACCAACATTAGCCTGTAAGGGTTCGTCTTAATCGAAAATGATAGTTAAAAAAATATCAGACACGGACCAGTGTTGCCATATCACACACTATTATCGATACGTTTAATTTAATTAGTGCGCGTAGGTGTTTTGTGAAACTGTGATTTTGTGATGTGTTTTAACATATTTACATTGTCCCTAATTTTGGATTTTTCTCTTGGATTGCTTTACAGATAAGGTAAGGATTAAATTGCTTCTTTTATTGCATTCAGTACAGAGTAAAAGTGCATCGCAGAGAGTGAACAAATTAAATTAAAGTATGACAGGAAATTGTTCATTGTGTCGTATTAATATTGTATTTTTATAGAATTCTAAATTGAAAGGTTTGATTGTCTAAATAAATGGGGTGTTAATAATTTACATTTTTATCGGGGTAAATAAAGATGGCAAGTATTTATTTAAAAATCTAGAGTAACAAGTACTAATTTATAATTGTTATAGTACAAATGACGATTTAAAATGTTCCAAGGAGATTAGATAAAAATATCGTTATTTAGAGTACTTTTGTTATACGTACAGCCAATAAACATCTAATGAGTGATTAATTTGTAGAATGTCATAAATAAAAAAAAAAATAAAACATACTAAAAAAGAACTCTATTTTTAGTATGTTTATAAGTTCTCCCTTTAAGCTCAAGGTAACGAAAATCTAGTAGAATACCTTTCTAATTTAAAACAGCTATGTAGGTACATCTAAAATATTTACAGATCAGTTTTATATCTAAGCCCGAATTTCAAAATTTAGAGTGAATCAACACTTGTGAATAGAGTTATATTTTATATCTCTTTTATAGATTATATCTGTATCCTATTCTAGAAAAGGTTCACTGAACTGTTCCAAATTTTCACGACGGAGAATTACCAACACCGCCAGACAGAATACCTAAGCGATAGACACGCTTATAGATTGCTTTGCGGCGCCATCCTATCGATTTGCAAAATATGATAAATTTAATTTAAAATCATAATCTATCTCTTTTAAAATATCAATACTCCACAATATTTAGCAATATTAAAAAATACTTCATTAGGCACTGAGTGTTTGATTAAAAAGTTTGTTAAAGGAATTCAAACATTCTTTTAACAAACTATTTACTCTCGAAACCCTTACCTAGAAGAAACCCAATAACTATAAATAAAAATATCCTGCGTATTTAGAAACAAAAATCTACTTCCATTTTTTAAAATCAGTTAAAAGCTAATAAACTGTGGTGGTATGTATTCATTACTAGCTGTGGCACGCGGTTTCACCCGCGTTAAGAATAGTAGCGTAATGCTTGATAGCCTATAGCCTTCCTCGTGAATGTAGCTATCATATAGAAAAAGAATTTTCCAAATCGGTCCAGTAGTTCCTGAGATTATCGCGTTCAAACAAACAAATCTCTTAAGCTTTATAATATTAGTATAGATTACCTATGAACATTGGCAACATCAAAGGGGTTACCAATGCTCTGCCTGCCCTTTTAGCCCTTTTAGCACCTTTTTTGATGAAACCCCATGTCATAGTCCGCTGGGAATGCCTCTACCGGAAGATCATTCCATAACTTCGACGTAAGTGGTAACGTCATCAAGCCGTGGAGGACCGCCACGATTCTAGGTGGTGTTACCGGTGAAGCTATTAAAGGAGTGCCGAAAGTTTTTTCCGCCGGCTTTTTTCTCCCGGCCTACCTTAGCCAAAAGGGTGCCTAAAGCCGATGCACCGTATTATTTATCACTAGCTGTGCCCCACGGTTTCTCCCGCGTGAAGTTTGATAGCTTATTTATAGCCTTCCTCAATAAATGGACTATCTTTCAGTAAAAGAATTTTTTAATTGATTCAGTAATTCCTGAGATTAGCGGGTTCAAATAAACATACTCCTTACCTTTATAGTATAGTGTAATAGATTCAGTGTATACAAGTTGTAAATTATTTGTGATGAGGGGATCTCGGTTTTGCAAGGAAATATCACATCTCCTTTCCAATATATTTACTGATTGATTCACAGTATAAGTATTACCTACAATTAGAGCGTCTAAGGGAGACCCTCTTCTGATATTACATCCTAATTTGTATACTAATATTCTACGTGATAATGTTCTTTATTACAATCTTACCTACATATTATCTAGCACTTTTTTATATTTCTATCTATACTTTAAACAAGGCGTGACAGTACGTAACAAACTATCTACATAATGATAAATAACAAATATTTGATTTTACTTATAAACGCGTATTCTAATTTACGAAAGGTTGCTCCTATTTCCAGCTGCTACGCTACAAAGTAGCATTATCGAATGTGTCTTCGCTATTCTTCGACGACTTTATCGTAAAAAGGGTAATTTCGAATAATCCCCGCTTAGTGTCCAATTTCATGTTTCCAAGTACACTGGCACACCATCCGATGTCGCTGTGACTCAAACGAACACTACACATTATTAGTTTTATGTTTATTGTTAAAAGCCTACGATCTTTAAGGTGTAGTTCCCAATATAATCAATTGTTATAAAGACATCATCGGCCGAAATGGGGCAGTTACGTTTAATTTATTTCCAAAGATTTATAAACAGGTATTTTAGTGTTTTCTGCCGGCTTTTTTCTTCCGTTCAAGCAAAGCGAAAAGGGCGCCTAAAGCCGATGAACCGATTGATTTATTTGACATTTAGTGTATGTATGTACCTAAATAGGTAGGTAGGTATCTTACAATGAATAAAAACAAACTCAAGATTTGAAATCGACGACGAAAAAATAACTGTTTTAAACCCAAATTAAATTAAGTAAATTCTACCTTGCATTGGCTACTCTGAAAACGAATAGTTTTTTGAGTTTTATATCCATTTGACTTTGTTCAAAGAGCGCAGTTCGACTCGTCCTAAAAATGACCGACCGATTAGAACCCCTTAGATTACAGCCTATGTAGGGACATACTCGTATGGCTCGTTTTGTGAATTCTACCGACTACAAGAATACCTAAGACTTAACTTCCATCCACACCATGTGCATTTGTGGTAGTCCTCAATGATTAAGACCTTTACAACAACCACGTGTCTCAATCATTGAAGGATTTCCCTGCCGAGTCCTTTCCGGAGTCACTACGTCAAAGGGCCCTTCAAAAAAGACGCTAAAAGAGCCCTCCTTCAAAACAGGTAACGCATTGATGACTTCCTTACTGTTGCTTATATCCAAAACCAGCCTCTTAACTTCTGGTGACCCGTGTGCCTAGTAGGCTTAGTTGCTGTAAAAAATCTATCTCGTACGTACTCAGTACTGACTCGTTGTCTTCATTTCATAACAAGACACTTCACAAACAACCTACGCATCATTCGGGTGCTACATTCATACCATATCTATACCTCAGTCAACATCCACAGCAATGGCCGACCGGGACTACAAGCGGCGGAAACACTAAACAGCATCCGTACCGCCCCTGCGCAGGGCGATGCGCGGGATAAGAAGGCGGGGCCATGGATTGCTACGTCCCCAACAACCCGCAGTTCGGGCTGCCCGACTACTGCAATCAGAACCTCTGCTGCGACCCGCTCCAACCCTGCACCTGCATAGATGGACCGCTGAGGGAGTTCCCGGAGGAAGAGTGCTGTCAGGTCAGTGATGATGATAGAAACTTGCAACAGAACGTACAGGGGTTCCTTTCATGTCTTAAGTGAAAAAATATAGTGCTATTTTTGATTTTTGTGGCACGATTCTTAAGTCCACTCGGACGAAGCCGCGAGGATAAGCTAGTTGTTCCATAATATCAAGTGTAGTGGCTAGCATACCGGTCTACCATTTAATTAGCAGACCCACTGCTAGTTACGGGTCTTTAGGCCATAATCCACCTCGTTGTCCAAGTGCGGGTAGTGATTTTAAGATGCTTTATTGCAGGTATTGTCACGATGTTTTCCTTCACCGTTGCAGCTAATCTAAGCTATGCTAACCCTTTTTATCTCTGACTACTGGACATGTCTCTTCCCACAACAGGGGAAGGCCTGGAACGTACTCCACCACGTCGCTCCCATGCGAATTAATGGAGATACGGGTTAGTGACCAACCCGTGTCGGATATTGTCAAGCCACCCAAAAAGCCTCCAACCAGGTTTAATGACTGTTATATACTGATAACAAACGGGACTCTCTTAAGCACGAAAGCGCATGAAATTTTGCCACTAGCGGACACTCATCCGACTACCGACCGCGCCCGTGATTGCTACCCCCGCTATATACCTAATTATGTTGAATAATAACCGATGATAATATGTTTCATCCTTACAGCAAGAAACGGAGAACTGCTGTCCAGACAATGGCGAAGAACTAAATGCGCTAGGCGATACGATCGCGCCCTGCGACGTGAACCTTGGCGATGTGAGCGAGCCGGGCTGGCCTGCAGAGGATATGGGCTCCTTCTCCCTGCCACCTTTAGAGCTGGATCCGCTGCCCTCGCTGTTCCCCTTCTCACCATGCTCTGGGTACAAGTAAGTTTTCGTTTTTAAGGTTTCGTACCCAAAGGGTTAAACAGAACCCTTTTACTAAGACTTCGCTGTCGGTCCGTCTGTCTGTCCGTCTGTATCGTATCTCACGAACCGTGATAGTTAGACAGTGGAAATGTTCACAGATGTATTTATTTATGTTGCTGCTATAACTACAACAGAACAGAAAAAAAAACAGAACAGTCGGTCAAAAGGCATTGAAGCTTTATTCTTAAAGCAATGAAGGGTTAAGGGTCACTTATCATATCAATAAAATCCGGGTCCGACGGCTTAAAGTCTCCTCCGAAACATGGAAAGGCGCATTTTATTTGCCACTCGTGATCACCTATCCGGGTACTTCGTCCGCGCTCGAAGTTCCTTTCGAGGGAACTTTTCATTTTAGAAAACTTACGAAATGGCAACGATCAAATTTAAAATTCTCTCTAGTTATTTTACTTTTAATTGCTACGAGTACATACTTAAATAATAATTATTTTAATTTAGATCAACAAGTAAATTACAGTAAAAAATAAATCTTTTAAAACCTAATCTCATGACAAACATTTGATTAATATTCCGCATAATGCGTTGAAGTCTAATCGATTAACAGTTTAATACCTTCAGTACCTACTCTACGCCGTAGCTACATTGCTACGCAGGTTGTCGTAGCATTATTATTTAGGGTTTTATCTTTTTGAATATTACTTTTGTTTTTTTTTTTAATATTATTTATCTGTGGTAATTATTGTGTTGGATGTTAATAATATTTCGTTCCGTATTTGTTTTGATATACCTACCTATTACCTAATAACTACTTATTTTTTGTTTAATTTGTGTATCTACGGCACTTAAATTAGTTAAATAAATTTAATGTAGTAATAATATACATTATAAAATATATCACTTGTTTTCCCTCCTGTGTTTTCCTGAGCTACTCGTATGAGCATTTTACCGTCTTGCAAACTATTCCAAATTGTTACGCGACTGGTACCTACCCATATCTATAGAAGTACAGTTATTAAATAAAGCCTTTTTATCAAAGCAGAAACAACGGAGGCGATTGCCGGGAGAGGGGCGGGGGGGACGCGGCCGACGTCCTCCTCTCCCTGAAACACGCTGTCGTGCATGGGGACTGCGCTGCCGAAACCGTGCACCCACAGGTATAGTCGTCTCTTTCACTCCCACCCGCAACCCGTTAGCGCGACAAGAACAGATATAACTAAATACTAGGGTTTTTGAATGGATAGTCGAAAGGGTGTCCCCGTTATGAAATGATTGTAATTAATACGGTATCGGAGATTAATCCGAAGCGAATACTTACATGTGCCGAGGCCTTAATTAAATATTAAGACATCAATCTTTTTATTGTTTTCGCTGTGATTATGGATATGGATTAATTCGTTAGATAAAATTACAACAGAAAGATAAAGAGATTTAAAAATGTATGATATGGATTATGTAACATTAATCTTTTTAAATATTTTCACCCATTTTTCAACGTCCTATGTTTTGATTATAAATTTATTGTTATCATGACTTGACTGTAATAATAATTTTATTATTAGGACTAAATTAAACGAATTTTAATTAAATTGTAACCAAAAATTGTCTAATTAACATTTATTTTTATTTATTTATTAAGTTAATTATACAGCTAAACCATAAATTAATAGGTACATAATTAAGAAATAAATAAAATTAAAATAAAAACGACCAGTTTTTATTTTAACTTTACAAAAAGTACAAAAAACATTTTAATTATGTACCGATGTACCGTATTATTTAACATTCATCGACATATAGTACATAGTACACGTACACAAGATAGGTACGATGAATAAAATTTTTTGTGTTTTTTGAGATTTATGATTGAATTGCCCAGATGATGGTGAACGGTGGTAGCAGCTACCCATACTACGACCATTACGGCAGCGGACCATTGTTCCCCACTATGAGCGTCAATGTATCCATGAACATGACCATGCACGGCTGCCCTCCCGACCAGATCTGTTCGCAAGTAAGTTATCATCATTGTAGTAGTCCTGTTATTTATATTTCCGTGGCTCGACAATGCCCCCGTATCTGATTATCATACATCTACATCTTGCAGTAATAATATCCACTAACATGTATCCAGTACTATCCAGTGTTTTCCCGCCTTCGCGCTGTTTCTCTAATGACATTGACAGTGACGTAAGCTAATCACAGAGACACAGGAGACAGAGTATGTATGCTATAGCACATACACTACAAACATCAATAACCTTTTTTTTTAATTCACAATTACAGCCCCACACTAGGATTCCCTGTATCGTGGGTGCCATAGACACATATAAAGACAAACACAAACACTCAGACTAGGAAAAGATATTTAAATTACTGCCCCGCCGGGAGTTGAATCCAGGGCCAACCTGTAACTGTCTTACTGAACATGCCGTTTCTCCTCTCAAATATAAGGGCTTTGCTTCAGACATAGTCCATCTCGCTGGCCAAATGCCGTTTGAAGGACTAAACGTGTCTTTCGAGAACTTTTACATGTAGAACTCTCAGCCATGCCACGATGTTTTTTTTTTCATCAAAGAGCACGCACAGATTTTGAATAATACTTAGTTGAATTTCTCGAGCGTGCAATAGTAGATTAAATTAAATTTTGTTCATGTTTAATTTTAATGTACCTAAGTCACAACATCGCAGGAAAGATGGTGGAAAAAATAACAAATCAAAAGCGATATTTCATCAAAGAATTGATAGGACTTCGTTGAATATCCTCTTGAGTTCTTTTATTCGTTAAAAATCGTAATAATTTCTACATTTTCCATAATTTGTCAGATGGGTATCTGACATGGAAACGTACTGTTCAAAGTTACCAATAAAATATTTCTGTCATATAAATAATTGACGTTAATAAGCAGCATTCTATGGATTCTTTTTCATCTGCCAATTTGAAATTGAACGAAATAATAAATCGGTAAATTGAGTCGGACTTAGTAATTTAAACGTAATAGGTAGATAGCCGAGTTTTTAGAAAACAGGATAGAATGTATAAACGGCTATATATATACTGCTTATAATATACGGCTTTTTTCTTCGGCCTACAATGCTTTACTTACCTACTTATCCATATTTGTACAAAAAAAACAATTTTCATTTCACTTCATTATCTAATATTACTCACTACGAGTACCTACTTACTAACCTCCCTTTGTATACCTACAAAACTTTAGGACGTGGGGTCGACAACAGTAACCTTTAAAACAATTATATAACGAAAATTTGAGGAAAAATGTCAAGTGAAGCCTGTAGCAGTTCTATTGTTATGCTAAAACTTTTCACAGACCGAAACAAGAATTGTAATTTACTTTTTTAATTCTTCACCAAAAAGATTACACAATGTGGATTGTTTGCAATACCTACCTACAACTTAATAAAAATGTGAATTCAAATTCAAAACTTTTTATTCATCATAAGGTAGAATGGCACCCATGAGAAAATCATAAAGTCTGAATTTGCATTATGTGCGCGAACATTTTAAGTTCGGTATTTTTCTGTACGCAATTTTTATTTATTTTTGTCTTGAATATTACTTGGGTAATCACGAGTACATGTTTTGGTAGGTACAATGGAACCAAAACACGTCAGCGCCATCTGTGAACGTAGTGTACCCGCAGACTCAAAACGTGATGCCCACGTCCTACCCAGCAGCCACCTACTCCTTCACAGCCGACTTCAGACCGCCCAACCAGTCAGACCCTCTAATAACCGCCACCACGTTCAAGCCTCTTCAGCTACAGAATGCTCAGAAACCGAACACTAACTATTTGTTTCAACAAAAATCGAACTTTGCGAATCAAAAGACGATGGCTCAAATGATGAAGCGATCGCCTTCGAAGATTTATATGCAAGAGGCGCAGAAAGAGCAGATTGGCAATGGTTATATCCTAAATCATCAAGGGCAGATGCACCCGCAGGAGTACGGGTACGCCGGTTGTGTCAATGCATCGGGGAAAGTTCAGGTAGGCCTGTCTCACTCCACACTTTAGATACAGAGCCGCGGGTAAATTTAATACAGCCGTTTAGAAGACAAAAGGAGTGGCAGTTACTTTAAGAAAGACGCCGTTTGAGAACACTATTTTGCGATGCTGCAAGAGTTGTTATTTATAATGTCTGCGGAGTGAAGCTTCTGTGCTACTTCTGTTCATGTTGTCTATTCTGTGCTTGTACGTAAAATATAGAGGTATTATATTTT
>DWQL01002182.1:0-10208 GCA_018231265.1 Noctuana haematospila
ACAATAATGTACATAAATACTAACTAATTTCTGTTCAAATACAGTAATTATAAAATTAATAATTCGGCTCACTCAGGCATTTTATTACTTAAACCGCTTAAAAACTTTCAAAATTACTTAGATGGAACTCAAACCCTAGTCTCAACTATTTTGAAGTAGTCACTCAGTAGGAGCGTAACTTAAAAATCATTTGCGCTATTTGGAAAGAGACTAGTACAAAGGCGTTAAAAATTACCAGTTTTTCAAACTATGCGATTACGGTGTTCTCGAAAGCTCAAGTTAAGTCGCGCAATTTTTGTGGAGGCTCAAAAATTAAGGGCTAAAGCATAAGGCATTTGTTGAATCGCTTAAGAGTAACTTGAAAAATTTAAATACTGACGAGTTATTAGAACAATACACTTGATTTGTTTTGGTTGCTTTTACCTTACCTTTAATTCATCGTTTTATCTGAAAGAACTGTTGACGCCTGCTTAAAGAGATTAGAAAAATCTAGAATATTTTCATCAACGTAGAGAAAAATATAACATTATATCGCTTTAGTGCATTCGTACATTTTATTGGTTAACCAGTTTCAAAAGTACGAAAGTACGAAGGTACGAAGAAAACTGTCTGTAACTGTCTATATAGGTTTATTAGGTTAGGTACAAAATAACATCCATCGTTCGACTTACCCGCTGTTGATCAGACAAATAGACAAAATTTTAATTGTTTGCAAGCAGTAATTTAATTTATTCCATAATTCAGTAAATGAGCTAGCTGTCTGTATAATTAAAGTGTTTAAATAATTTGCAATGGGTTATTTTGATAGCTAATGAAAATGAAATAAAGTATTATATAATACCTATTTGGTTTTCCATTTTGTTATCGATGTTGAATAATACAAGTTTGATTGTACAATCCTTTGAAATACTCAAATAAAATACACACACTATTTTCTTCTTTTTACTCAATCCTCTTTATTTGAACCTATCCACCCTTGTGGAAGTTATAAGGTTTTATGAAGAAGGTAGAGACTCGTAGTAGAAACTCGGTTTACAGACCCTTAGTAAACTTTTCTGACCTATATAACTAAAACAATATGTTATTCATTAATATGTATGTAGGTAATGTTTTATCATATTATTATATATTTTTCTACATGTATACTATAAATTATTAATAATCTTTTTCATTAAAAACTGTGAAATATTTCCTTTCTCAACGTATTCTCTACTGAAAAACTAAAAAATAACGTTATGAAAATGCTCTCTAAATAATTATATTATGCGCCACTCGGCTTTTCTTAAGAACTAAAAGGGGTTTCTTAATATTTCCTTTTACGAACCTCAAATGGAATGCAGAATGTGAGTAGGTATTTTTAACATCTTTTTTCTAAAACCCTTGGTCTTAAGAATAAACGAAGAGCTTAAGTAAGTAAATCGCGCATTTTCTGCGGTGAAGGGAAAATGAAAGGACGAGTGTTAAATTCAAATTGCTTAATGGTTCGCGAGCAAGCATTTCATTTTCCATTCGAATTGTTGCGTTATTTAGTGTGGTGTGCGCGTAAACGGTGCGAGCCGTGCCATTTATTTGGCATCGGAATGATGAGAAATTTTAAGAAAATTATGCAAAATATGTCTTGGGTGGTATCATTTTATTTTTATGTTATGTGAGTAGCAAACGAGTATGCAGCAGCCTACCTGATGTTAAGTGTTCACTTCAATTAATGGATGGATGGATACCTGTTGAACCGGATGTTATCGACTTCTTTCGTCATTGCAAGAAGGGCAGAGGGCCTAGCTAAGGGATATACGCTTTGACATTTGTTTTACCAATTGTTTTAAATAGTTCACGTGACTATCTAATCTTACACATACATAACGTCATATGATATGAATAATAATTCAAAAACATAGTGTACATGATGTGCAAACATAAGATAAATTTTATCATAGAACTTAGACAAAGTTATAAAGAAACTACGGTTCACTGGTTTATACTTACATATAAAATGTTTTATGCCTACAAATAATATGTTATTCTTAAGAGTAGGTATACTTTGTTTCTGGACAGTATTAAAACATATAGGTATATGTCTACAAAAAATAGTAATAAAAAATAAACACTATATAAAAGTTACATGATGAAGTCGAAAAATCACAGCAAAATGTATGCCGAATTTCCTTTAAGGGTACAACAAGGATTTACCCTTTCGCATCACAATAACAATTGCTTTTAGAAAACAAGAGATATAAGCCTGAACAAGGGATCCCTGTATAATGTAATACCGTAAAACTGTTCTAGCAAAGTAGGTTGAAACTAAAAGTAGTATTTAATATTAATGAGACGAGTTGTCAGCACTTTCTACTAGTTGTAAGGGGACAACATATTTGATTAGTTCTACGTAGTTCAAAGTTTCGATCATTACTTGCCATTAGAGGGCTTATAAACCTAACTATTTCAATTAGCTGAGTATGCGCGACAAAATTACGAACAAAACAAAAAGTATTCAAATATTCATTGTGTATGGTATCGATTCCATGCGAGCCGTTCGTCATGAATACACGAATACACCCCAATGAAAGATGCTATCGGATACCGCACTAGGGTTGGCAATGATCAGAGATAGATTAATGTTTAATGCATTTTCTTAAATTACCATTGCAATATCGAAAAACTATAAACAAAGTATACAAAAGACGGACTGTGGTGTTGAACATTAATAATATTGCTATAATATTGGGTTAGCATTAAATCTTTTTTAAAGCTTTAAGGCTAACGTTTTTAATAAAGGCCCCTTGGCATATGTGCGAAAATAAAATTTTGTCAAGATTTCTTTTAACTTGTTGAAACCTACACAAAATGTATTTTTAAGTCTAAATATTATATTATTTTTGCATTGGCAGCCCTGACCGCTCCCATATTATTATGGGTGTTGATAGTCAAATACAAACGTATATCCGTGACCTAAGAACAAACAATATATAGCTATAGTATATACATTTAACTGTTTACACGATTTCCTATCTACATTATTGCGCCGAAGCTATAAATGATACCCTTGTCATGTGCATTCTCATATTATTATAGTAATTTAAGGTTATCTAGAAAGCAGTTATTATTGCTCATCGTAGGAGACAATGTGCCTTGCATTGTCTCACTAGATCCAAATTTTAACAATAACATCTATTAGAACTTTTATAACTTAATAATTGACTAATAGTTATCCGAACTAATGATTGTTTCTATAATAACTTTATAATATAACTTTCTATAATCTATAATAAGAGTACTTTATATAGATCTGCAATAAAGTATAGACTTTAATATTCAAAACTAATTACCTGTTCGAAAAAGCCTTTGTTTAGTATCCACCATTTTCAGAAATTGCGAAAACCATCGCAAACAAAAGTTCTTTCTGGCTCAAATTAACTACGGGTCATTTGCTACCCTCCAAAGATTTATCTGAAAACCTTGTAACACAACGTCATTTACAGCTTCATAGTATTGTTAATTTTGTTTTTATTTTCTCACAAAATACAATATAGTTTACTGGATGAATTAACAATACAATAGTAATGAAAGTGTATAATAGATATTTTTTCCTTTAATATCAACTCTTTATAATTAAAACTATAACGTTTTCTGGTTAAGAAATACCCTGCCAACTAATTAGCAACTTTTAATAACGCTTTTATGGTACAAAATTTAAAACAAAAGCTTTAAAAGCTCTAAAAAGTGAGTTATTAAAGTGCTTTACTGACTGGTAGGTATTTTTAAAATGCTTTTTCGAAGCATAATGGTATTTTGCTTAAATTTAGACAGTCTGAAAGAGATGAACATAAATAACCTATATTTTAGCTTTTATGCCTATTTGCACTTTGAGAGTCTCTGGAGCCCGGCACCATTATCGTAAACATCTTTACATAAAACATCACTTTTGGGTTACTATAACTGTCTGAAAGTTTGAAAACCATAAACAAGAGAATTGAGTGCTGATTTAGGTGTATTTGACTTGATTTTTACATAAATAATAACTTTCAAATTACGTCTCACACTAATAGATCCACACTAGATTTTAATGTGTTGTGGGTAACATATGAACACACACAAAGACCAATGCCGGACCAGGAGCAGCATTCTAAATTAATCATTAACACTTTATTTAGATTATAAATTTATTAAAGGTTTTCAGTACCTACTACATGCCCTGCATTAGTGTACACTACATAGCTATCTATTTTTTATTTTACCTATTTTAATTTTTAATTTGACGGTCATAATTTAGTTGAAACCGACGAGTTCTGTAAATAAGAATATAATTTGTAGACTTTGTGGACTCGATTACTATATAATATATTGTATTTCCGATAGAAATGTGCGACTGGCCACTAGGCGACCATTTCATTTCGCTAAAATAGGAACGCATCTACGTAACTACATGGAATCTTAGAATCACCGTAGTACGGATTTGTTTTTATTTACAATTTTTCAATCAATCAATGATTAGGCGTTATTCTAAAAAAGCCCATTAATAATGCAACCTTAATCGATACGCAAACTTAATCACTACTCTGTGCAATGAAATGACAATTTTCTGGGCACATATGGGGACATATGCAAATCCGTATCAGGATGTGGGGATGTTTATCCAACTGATTCAATAACCCGCTCATCGCCGATCGAATCAGTGCGGGCTGCGTGCGGAATGTCAATGCTCTGCCACACATTACTGCAATAGGCAGATGGTAATGAGAAGTTATAATTAAGCAGACGTAGGTACTAACTACAAACGACATATCTTTTTATATCTTGACATATTCATACAATGCAAAATGTAACTCATAAGGGATTTAATACGAAAAATCAACTTTTTTTTATATTCATAAAATGTTATTCCCTCATATAAACTTATAGGGTGCATTTCCAAAAATCCCTTTTTAGTGATCCCTCATACTATTTAAGTTTCTTTACATACCTACTATATTATATTTCATACTGCTAGGTCAACTAGTATAAACTCTGCATTGTCTGTCATTCAGTAGGTATTAGCTTTTTATTAAGTACTTAGATAGAAAAACATAACTGAAATATTCAAATCAGTCTCGAAACCCTAGTGTGTGGATGTTTATTCAACTGATTAAATAGCGAGGCTACGCGCGGAATGTCAATTCTCTGCCACACATTAGTGCAATCAGATGATAATGAGAGTCGCTGTTAGATCTATTGGGGTGATTATAAGTTGTCTTGAAGCTTTCAACGTAATTATACTACTCATAGTAATATCATATTTGCCCAAAAATATTGTCCTTTATGATAATTTAAATCATCAATCAGTAACTATGTTTTTATATGCGTGTGCAATAATTATTACCTTAAAATCTTTGGTACAGTTATGTATCAATTATAATTTTCTTTCATAAGGTTATTAGCTGCCGTCTAAAGCCCCATGACACAGTAGTCAGCAACATTAATGTGTTCAGTTTACTGATTTTAACCGCAACGCATTAACATTTAATAATCTTTCCATTAAGCGAGGCATCATAAACTCCGAAATACGCGTAGCATGTATCATTTCTAGCGCTCAGTACCTCCGTGTTCGCGAGTCGCTACATCAAAACTGATAAGAGAAGGGTGAATGTATGGCGTCCAGGTACTAGGGGTTGCAAGGGGGAAGGGTGTAGCGGGTTCGGTTCTGGAATACCAACGTGATTAATGGATAGCGAGCGGTGCGATAATGATAATGACCCTCTGTCTACGACTGCATCATCACAGTCAGTGTGCAATCTAACGGTCCACTTTTGCATAGTTGCTTACGAATGCCTTAACGAGGCCGAGGGGGTATAGAATTCCTGATTTAGAGGTCTCTAATTAGTGCGGTAATTGGGGCGTGTCGATGGCGACGTTGGTATTATATTATTTGGAGGTTATTAGGGAATGGAATTCTTTACATTCTCGTACAAGCAGGCATACCTATGTTCTTGTAATTCGCTATAATTCGCATGTGTGTAACTACTGGTACTATTTATGTCCATCAAATTAATATTTCTTTGCATGACTCTTGCGACTATGTAATTTTCGGCCTCTATATACATTTTATAGACTGAAATTTCTTTGTCCATGTATTTCTGACAACGAACGCAATATATTTTTGGAAGGATAGAAAAGCTCATACCGCGGCTTTATACGAGTATATCATTAGTACAATGCCCATAGTAATTGATCTCTGTTGTCTCTTTAATAAATTTTTAAGATAAATATTATGTATCTATGCAGCTCAAATATGTAGCTAGCTTTTATGTTTTTCCATATATTTTTAATCAATGTTTAAAATTTACCCCAACTAATTATTATCATTCAATGATTTACTGAAATTAGTTCCGATGATTTCCTCTAGCATCAAAATACTATACGTAGATAATTAATATGAAGCTAATAATTACAAACTACGAGTACATTCAAAGTTAAATTAATATATTAATCCTTTCTCATATAAGTTAAACTTATTATAAGCATGTTATATGTATAATGAATTTATTCATTGAATACTGTAACTTTCATAACCTTCCAAAGCGTTATAGTAGAAACAATAAGTCAGCAGTGAGTGCGATAAGCTGAAAGTAAATCATCCGGCGTTGAGTCTGTAGTGAGGACTGTTAGCTCGATAACGATTAAATATGGCGCGACTTGCTATTGTAGTGTCTGTATACGGTGAGATATTATGATAAAAACATTATATTTCATGATTAAAACGGTATATGTAATGAACGGTGGTTGAATTGGTACAGTGGGCCATGAGCACCGCTGCCCTCATAACCCGTCTTTACGTAAGTATTGTATTTATAAAGTTCTTATGTTTATAAAATAACTGTTTGTTGATAAAATAACGGCTTTTTTGGCAGGCCACGCGAATAATGAAACGCGAAATGGAAACACATTACGAATGAAACCGTTCTGTAGCTCTATCACGAACATTATACAAATCCGTCATCGAGTAGTAACAGTTAAATTTTGTATGGGATTTTGAACAGCGCTCCGTATCGGGCGTATCGGGAACTAAAAATCGTATGGATAAAGTGATATTAGGTACGTAACTCGCTTACATAACGTAGTTCTTTATTATTCGTGATAGGGCTACTGATTATAACGAGTGCAATATGCAGTCATTTATCGAGAACATTTTGGATAAAAAAAACTATATTCACAATTAACTGAATCTCGTTTGTTTATCAATGGGTACTATATTTTAATTTCAAGATATTTAATTTCTTTTCATTATGTTGAAAGCTGAATTGCGACTAAATTCTATTTTAAATTTAACAAAAAAAAATTGTTTAAGCCTAAGTAAACTATACCCTGAAAAACAATTTGTCTTTAGTCTACTTTTAGATCTAAAAACCGATTGTTGAAACATCCATCATAGTAAAAGAACAAAGAACTTAGTACGCAATTTATTATTTTATATTCTAAGTAATTACTTTCACCTCTTTTGGAGGTACCTAAGTGAAATTAATGTTTTCGTATTTTTATGGCTAAGTTTGTTTGGAATTCAGAATCGACACGGCATTGGTAAATTACGTCCTTAATTGGATAGGAATCCTGCCGCCCTTAAAGGCACGTGACACGTTTATTTTAAACAAAAACTTATTTACCTTCTAAACCTAATTGTTCTTACCTAGAATCAGGGATCATACTATGAATCGACGCTATGGCACAAAATCAACTAAAAAAACTAATCAAAGAAATTCTTACAGCAAATCAAAAAGCGTTAAGATTGAAAGTCCATAACCATATTACAACTTTCAAGCACATTCCGTGAAATGTCTGTTGGCAGACTCACTACAACATCGACGTGCATTAAACTGAGGTATAGGTTTCATTGTAACGTATCGTCATTAGTCACACGCTATTTAGCAGTTAGTGGTGCCGATTTATCAATGCGACATTTATTTTCAGTTAATCGTGTTTGTATTGACTTGTACTGACTCAGCTGTGGGCTGCTGATTGCTTGGCGCGAATAGCTATGAATGCAGGTAGCTTGTTATGGACCTGTTTAAAGGCGAACTATGCTTTAGGCATGATTTGAGTCAGGAGAGCAATTCTCATGTACAAAAAAAAATTAATTACCTATACTATACTAATACTCCGTGTAGCTCCTGTTTCTAAGAAGATACCCCACCTACTGTATCTGTAACTTCTGGGAATTGGGAAAGCCTTGGGTTATCACAGCAGCATACAAATGAGTAGCTTATTATTGTCCCTTTGCTCAGTACGGGCTTTCAAAGGCTACGCTGAACCAAGAACGAAAATATAATAGGTAGTTCTCATAGAATATTAGAGATGCGTGCCAACATGGAACCAGGATCCTATAATAATAATACCTACAATAAACAAACTTAGTTAAAATGAAAACAAAAAAAATAAAGATACCAAAATTTAAATCTCTCTGTCAATCTGTTTCCATAAACTATTATTTCTAAGAATAACTACACTACACCACATTGCTGTTAATTCAGCCAATATATCCAATGTAATGGGCAAGTTTTCATATTAGGCGGTGTCTGCGTTATGGGTGGTTTGCATGCGACACCGTCGTCGCGATCAGTTACTTTGATCGATTTATTTTACGACTAACCTTTATTAAAAACCTTTATGCATTATACGCCATTAATGCCGGCCCAAATTATGAGGAGTTGCTGAAATATTGATAATGTATTATTTTATGCTTTATACTAATAAGACGTCATAACGAATGATACTTACGAAATATGAGGTTTTGTTCAGTTGTATTTTGTAATATCTACAACAAATACGAACCATCCATTTCACCGAGATAAATCTTAACCGAGATTCGATGCGATAAACAAATAGTCGGTCAGTTCTGCATCTATCATATAACCGATATTAGCTTTTCACTTATAGGAACCGAATGCCTCTTCATATAATCTACTGGGAAGCAAACTAGAGTACACAACAGACCGATATTCCATACATCACAAATCAACTAGCACTTTATAGGTACTTCGTATATCCAACGGGCTTGCCGGCTAGGGTAACTAACAGAGTGTTGGCATCAGTCTCGATAAATTAAATTGCATTGACCGCACGATCTATATTTCGATAATGGCTAAATAATCAAAGCCGCCGACCGGCCCTAGGGATATGGGGAAACCTAATAGGCCTAATTTAGACTAGACACTTTAAATTAAAACACTTTGAATAATTTCGTGGATTTTCCGAAAAGCACTCTATCTAATTCTCTTTAATTCGTTCCAGTTTTGAAATAATCTAACAGCCTTACAAAATATTATATTAACAATCAATATTTGTAGAGCTAGAGAGTTGACCTACAAAATTGATTGGAACGCCAGGTCGAAAATCTCTGATCAGCGAAACAAACTACAATTTATCGATAGTACCGTAAGAATCACAGCAATTGTTAGCAAACAGAGCGGTAGTTTAATAAACGTACAAAGCAAAGTACGAGTATGTGCACGCTGTTAGCGATCAAATAAAGAAAAGAGCAAACCCCTTAAGTAAATCAACGAGTAGTGCAAATATCGCGAGTCGCGAATCGATTGCGCGGACGCGGGGCAACCCCTTATCTCGGCGGTGCGCACGTGTGAACCCCGTTCAATTTTAATTTCATGCTCAAACAATGACGCTATCGAGCCGGCTATTATTTTGTATCGCCGAGGGTTGAGTTCATCTAAATCCACCAGATAAGCCCCGAGCTCTTTGTCGTCGTCGATCCTGATGGCTAATTCGAGAACATTGGTATACGTTCGGGACCTCCTGCCTGTTCGACGGCCACTTTTAATTTGTCATTAGAATATCGGGTTGTTTATAGGACGGCGCTCTGTTATCTCATTCCCTTGTTCCTTTTATCTATTCTCGGCTTTCACATATTTAATTAAATGCCGTCTCGCGTTGGTTGCGACACTAGTTTAGAAATATTCAGTTAAATTGGACTGCTTCGGTTTGCATTCGAATGAGTACAATCATGAATACAGCACAGCGACTGAAGTTATTTTAAAAGGTTTGATAAACTAACCTTGAGTGTTTTAGCTTTTTTGTATTATTTGATTCTCCTTGGATTCTCATATAAAATAGATTCTTAATTGGAACTTGCAATTTATTTTTGTTATTATGTGCCTTCAACCCTTTTTATGTCCCACTGCTGGGCACAGGTCTCTCCCCACAACCGAGGAAGGCCTGGAGCATACTCC
>DWQL01002183.1:0-10208 GCA_018231265.1 Noctuana haematospila
TGGAGGTGTCGGTGGGTTACCTGCGTAGTCGCTAGGGCGTCAAGGAAGACCTGCAGCACGGTGTCGAGTGGCAGCGCGAGCAGCGGGCGCGCGCGCGCCACACTGCGCAAAGCGAGCGGCAGGCGCACGGCGGCGGCGGCGCTGCGCTCGTACGCGGCCCGCGCGCGCGCCGCCTCCGCCTCCAGCGCCTGCGCCGCCGCCAGCGCCGAGCTGATCGTGGCGCTCGTTTCGCGCGTCTTGTTCAGCGACGCCAGCAAGGTCGCGTCGTGGAGGATGTCGCCGTTCTTCGATAACTCGCTTAGAAGATTCTCCTGTACGGTTACCGAACATTTTATGTCTAATATAGCTTGTGTTAGTGTCATATTAGACAACTATTGTATTACCTATACAGTAATCATTATGATCATAATTTATAAGTAAGTAAGTAATGAATAAAAATAAAAACCTGTAATTCCAATCGTTGTCTTTGCAAGGTAGCTCTGGTTTTTTTGATTTCCTTAGATTTTTCGTTAACTTCAGGACTGCGTTTCTGTATAGCGTAATTTACCAACTGGTCTGAAAAGAATCATCAAAATAAATAGAACATGAAAACAAAAAAGTGTGCAACATTTTCAATCTCATGCTAGTTTACTACTTATTTACGATAACAAGAAGTATTGTCGAGTGTACCTGTGAGTGTTTGCGGCCGGGCAGCAAAGTGCAGGAGGGGCAGGCGCGCGGCGAGGTGCGGCGGGGGCGGGGGCGCGCGCCGCGACACCAGCAGCGCGCGCGCACCTCCCCACCACGCGCTACTCACGCTCTCCACCTCGCTCACCAACACCACGCGGTTCAACCTTACACGCAACACACAACATTGTTCGTTATACAGAAACAGCGATCAGAAATCGATTCAGATCGATTATATGGGTACTGAAAAGTCGACTTTACAAAACAATTTTTTTCTGAATTTTACTCCTTAAGAACCGTTTTTCTTATAAGGCGATATAAGAGATGCGATTATTTATCCTCTTTGCCTATTGCATATTCAAAGTAAATTCCAGTCGTGGGTATTTATTTATATAAATTAAACTCAGTACTGAATATATAACGTTAATATTTCATAATATTTTACTACCGAACTAAACTCTAGCTTCTAAACAACTTCTAAATTGTAATTCACCTTGTTGCATATTGTAGAGTTGTTTGCAGTTTCTCACTGTCTTGAGATACAAAGTCACACATTTGGACCGCTAACGACTTTCTTAACCATTCGATAGCCTCTCCGTCAGGATCTATTATGAGCGGAGTTAAGCCACATTTAGGATGTTGAAGCATCTGAAAAAAATTAACCATACGAAATAATTGCTGTAATATAGGTACTAGAAACTTATGAGTAATAGAAATGTGATAATACATAAGCATTTAATTGTAATGATTAGATACCTGATCAATAATTACTGCATTTTTGACAGCAGATATATCCACGGACAGTCCTTCCTCTTCCCATTTCAACTGTTTTTCAGTGGACGATAAGAAATTTATAATGGACACTGTAGGATCCTCAAACCCTATCAAGGAACTCCATTTAGTTATGTGTTGCCTGAACATAAAAATACTTATGAGTACAACAAGTAGTATATAAAATAAAATAAATAGTTTCGATTGAATTTTTTTTTAAATCTTATACCTGGCCTGTGATTCAGTCAGATCATGTAAATAAACAATATATGCAGCTGCTAATAACGATCTTGGATTCAGTTCCATTATTTCCTTTGATATGTTTTGTAACTGTAACAAAAGAGCTAATAATCAATAGCTAGTTAATATACATTTAAATATTAATATCCTACAGCAAAATATATTCCCTTTTTCTGTGGGCCACTTCTTCTTCTAAGTTAGTTGAACCTTAAAAATAAATGACATAAAGTTCACGTTGTATTGAACTTTTATTGAACGGTAATACAACGTTTTACGCTCTTTAAGGGATGTTACGAATGAAAGCTACTGACTAAACTGACAGCAAAATGCACACTTTTACCGTTGATGTTTTGTAAACGCTCATGGTGAATCTAATGAATCTAATTTTCGTTTCATAGATCAATGTATTTGATTAATTAATTAATTTTAGTTAGTGGGCTAACATCATCCTCCCAGGCGTGGTACTCGTGCGCGAGGCGGTCGAGCAGCGCGGTGGCGGCGGAGATGGAGGCGGCGGCGGCACCCAGCCGCAGCTCGAGCGCGGCGGCGTCGCGCGAGTGCCGCCCCAGCTCCTCCTCCAGGGCCTGCACGCGCTCCTCCACGCTTGCCAGCCCGCTCGACAGCGCCGCCATCTCGGTCTCCGCCTCTTGCAAGTTGCTGAACCGACCATCCAATACTCCAATACATGTCTAATTGATGTCCATAATATTTATGTGAACTACAAAGGCTAAACAAAATTTAACAATTTGCATTTTTAACGTAGCAAAGTATTCTGTTACTATTTCTTTCTTGTTTTAATATAACAAAAATAAAAACATTCCATTTAAGAAGATACTAAAAATGAAATACTATTTATTTTGCTATATAATTAAATTTTAATTTCAGTTGAAACGTTCAGATAAAAGCTGGTATACGAGTTAGCGTGTTTACCGGAGCAGTTCCCGCTGCTGCAGCTGCAGCGGGCGCACGCGGCGCGCGGCGGCTGCGTGCGCGAGGTGCGCGCGCACCCACGCGGCCAGCGGCGCGCACGCGGCCGAGCCCCGCCGCGCCGCCGCCGGCTCGAAGGACGCGCCGCGCGCGCTAATCAGCCGCTCCACCGCCGCCACCGCCTCCTCGCTCACTTGACTCACGTCCAGGCATCTACCAACATTCATTTAAATTGAATTCAAAAACTACATTAAGAAACACATCTCCATTAATCTATTATAGTAATATACTAGTGTACTGGACCGTCTAATTTATACACGAATTTTCCGCGAAACTACGTCCGGGAGAGCACCCAGAATGCCAGGCAAATTTTAAATCTTAATTGACACAGGCAAACGCGATAATACTAATATGTATTATGCATGAGAGTCACTCAACATTCTACTCAATATGTATCTAGCGATAAACGTACCTTATATCTTCTTTAACTCCACGTTTCGACAAAAAGTTTTTCATCGAATGCCAAGAAGTATCCGCTATTCCCATAAGACGTAAAACACCTTCAAGAATATCACGAACCACATCAGGTGGAGCTCTTAAGGAACGGACCTGCCATGATTTACAAATTTTATAAACTATACAGCTAAGAATATAAGAATGATCTTATAATATTCACATCGTATCCACACACTACTTAAAAGCACTTATTTCAACCAAGTAAAATGTTAGTAAATAAGAAGCAATCTTGAGCATATTAGAAGCAGTAATATTAACCTCACTGAGAGCTTCAGGTCTTATGTCTCCAACAGCTGCTCGCGCCGCAGCTATAATAGGCTCTACTGAAGCCAGCTCGACTTCTATTTCTTTCTTACTGTTGACAAAGTTAACCATGACATTCTATACATTATAAAGTCATTAACCTGTTTTAATACAGAAAAATATTAATATGATTTTAAGTAATGATTGGCAGCTGTTTATTTTGCGTGAAATCAAATTGACTGATTTTGATTTTTCAATCGCCTCTTTGAATTTACCGGTTCTATAACACCACGGTATTTGAGATATGAAACTCTGTCGCATACAGCAAATTATATTGGCAATATCAAGGCAGCCTTTGTAAATTGTTAATGTAACAAGTAGGGTGTGCGTGTGTGCGTGTGTGTGTGTGAGAGAGAGAGACAGCAGTACCGTTCCTGCAGCTTGTCGTTCTCGCGCTCGATGTTGGCCTTGAGCGCGTGCATCTCGTCCTTCTTGTCGGTGTTGGCGCGCACGGTGGCGGCGATCTGGCGCAGCGCGGCGGCGGCGGCGGCGCGCTCGGCCGACAGCGCCGCCTCCTGCCGCGCCGCCTCCGCCTGCAGCGTCGCCACCTCGCCGCGAGCGCGCCGCAGCGCCTCCACGCCCGCCTGAATGCACACCACACACCGGCGGACCGTAAGCGAACAAGCCCTGTCGCTTTTAAATGAAGCCCTTTAATGTAGGGTCAGAAGATAATAATTGGGAACCGGTGGCGACAGAAGGCTAGCTACATCGATTTTGTTGAAAAAAAGTATTAGAAGGATGCCCTTTATTATATATTTTTTCTCTATGGCCATAACTACACTTATATTATTTGTGAACTTATGTTTTAATTCGAGCGCACTGTGGAAAGGATTCCGCACTCCTCATTTCCCATTTGTTGAAATAGAAAAACAAAACAGTTGTAATAAACTGCAATACATTCCATTTATAAGAAGACACTACAAAATAAAAAAATTCAATCTTGTTTATTTTGCTCCCTAATTAATTACATTATAATTTCTTTTGAAACGTTCAGATAAAAGCAGCTGGTATACGAGTTAGCGTGTTTACCGGAGCAGTTCCCGCTGCTGCAGCTGCAGCGGACACGCGGCGCGCGGCAGCGGCGTGCGCGAGGTGCGCGCGCACCCACGACATAAAGAGGTAGTTATAAAGTAAACGAACCGACAACATATTCTGCCTCTTGTACAGAGTTTCTTTTTTCTTTGTCAGTATGTGATAGTAGAACTTGACGACGGACACGTATCGACACGGCGCGCGCATCAGTTCCGACTCCAGGCTGTTATATATCTTAACGAATCCATCTACGGGTATCTCATCGCTCTTGTCGTCAGAACTTTCCGATAAATTTTCTTTTTTTAATCTGGAAAGTGTTGCAATAAAATTAATAAAAAGTTTCAACGCGATATGTTTAAAAACATGAGGCGACCATCAGCCTCCGGGGTAGCATAACTACATGCGACCTCAGGTAGGACACGAGCCTGCTTGATGTTGGATGTAAATGTCCATAGGCGGCAGCGACCTCTTAACACCAGGTGGCCTGCATGCTAGTTTGCTACTGATATCATAAAAAAAATAGTTTTAATTTAAGGAATGACGAAGCAATAGTTGCACAGCAAACCAAAGCTAAAATTTATACTGAAGCATGTATTATGAATGTAATAATTAATTTATACTCTACCTTCTATCTACTCGTACGTGTGCGCCAGTGATTGAGTGCAAATACAAAAACATTTTGTGCGTTGAATTGTCGATGGATACCTCTCTATTATGAGCGTCGGCAACTGCCTCAGGGTAGCTTCAGAGTACCGCTCCTGCCACACTAGATGACTCTCAGAATATAATAGTGGGTACTTCTCCATGAGCTCATTCAAATTATCTTGATCTTTGTCTAAGCAGATAATAATACCTAAATTTTGTTTTATATCTGAAAAGTTTAAAGTAAGTAAGTATAGTTTACCTATACAGTGTTTAATTAAACACTATATAAAATATATCATAGTAAAAAAACATTCATACATATTTTAGGTAATATCTACAGGATTATTATATAACTTTTAGGTTAGGTTAGGTTAGCTTTTAGGTTGTAAAACAATTTAATTGTAATAACGTAAGCAAAGTATTTGGCGATGCTGTTTACATACAATTTGGAATCGTGACAATCTTATTAATACTAAATTGTGTGGAAACATAAGACTGACCGAGCATCTCATGTCGCTGGTTCTTATTGTGTTGCGCGGGCGGGCGCAGCGCGGCGGGCAGCGCGCGCAGCTCGCGAGCCGCCCGCAGCGCCTCCACGCCGCCCAGCGCGCTCTCGCTCACGGCCGACTCTCCCACCACCATCAGCGTGCGATTGCCCTCGCTCGCTGAGCATAATGCCTGCACAAATATCACCATCATAGTTCCATTGTTTATGAAACATTTGTGCAAGATATAATACCCGTAATATGGATCAACTCGTACCGGGAAAGAAGCATCCGAGTGGAGCAACAAACATTTTTGTAAATAATTTATAATTTATGTATTTCATTGGTTGGTAGATAGTTATTTAGTACGCCACATCAATACCACAATTGTTATATACATAACACTATACTAAATATACATAACAACTGAGTGTGACTTACGTTCCGGAATTGTGAGTAGAAGTGTTGCGGACTGTCGACGCTGAAGACGAGAGCGGAGAGCGCGGCAGCGGCGAGACGCGCGGCGGCCGCCCGTCCGCCGCCCGCGCTGCCCACACACACCGCCACCTCGCCTCTACCCTATCATTCGGATGCACCCTCATTTTTATGAAAAAAAAGATGTTAAGGGATCTTGCATAATGATACAATATAGTGCAATATTCGTAGGTATACTTATTCTTCTCTAAGCTTACTCAATGGTAAAGTTTAGTACCAATTTGTTGACTGCCATATTTTATTCAGCTTCTGCTATATCAGTTATTTTGATACAATCAAGCACTACATTTCATCTACTAAAATAATATCAACTTACGGCGCGGCAAGCTGCTGAAAATAAGACAGCTAACTCTGAACAAGCCTCAACCCCGGTGTCACCGAACGCATTTTCGTTTTCTGACACTAAAACAAGAAAAACATAGATATATTTATTAACAACATTTTAAAATGCAATTAAAATACATATTACCTACAACATCACCTAATATAATAGCGACATATACTTACAACATTGGTTAATCAGTTTCTGAGTATTCAAATACCATTCTTTATAACGAACTGCGTCAAAGTAAATCCCATCGTTACGCGGTACTACTTTAAAGTACACTTCGGTTTCTGAATTCTTTAACAATCTTTTCGATATTTCATTGAATTGTGTCTTTTCTTCGTCATTTACAAGTCTGTCTCTGAATATACTAATGGCTTCCGCTTTTAAACCCTGTGATAATATTGTAATTATTTTAGTGCTTATAAATATAATTTACATCTTATACTTTGTATGGAATAAATAATACAAACCATTAATAAAATTAATTTAGGACATAACATACTATTTGAATAAGTCAAAAAAACTTAAAATTAATCAAAACAGCTTTTAATAAGGTAAAGTGGTAACTCACAGTCATAATTTCCACCGAAGTCTTTGTGTCGTACCATTTAATATTTTCACACCACTGTTTTAGATGTGAAGGGTTCCATTTGTAGTGGATTTTAGAATTGAATGTTTCCACGACCTTATGCAAAGAATAAAAGTGTAGTAAAATTACAATAGACATGTTAAAATAATTGCAGTGTTATTGTTTAAAACTTTATAATATTCTGATCTAAAAGTACCCGGAAATTTTCATTTACACACACGATTGAGATATTTAATTTTTTTTCTGTGTTCGTTCACTTGGTATATATATTTAAAAAAATAGGTATATATATTTAAAAAAATATATTTTCGTTAAGATTGGTTCTTACCTCTGTATACATGGAGACGAGCGACTGCGCTAATGTAGTGATATCTATGTCAGGTATATTTTTTTGGATATTTTCATTCAAATAACTTTTAGATAATTCTAACAATTCTTCGTAGTCAGGGTCTCTGAAATCAGGGATATGGTCTAAATTATTACTTTTACAATCGCTCTTCAAAGAGGCTCTAAATGAACACTGCATCAAAACCAGCAATGCATTGACTTCACTGATATTGCTCATGTACAATAAAATTAAATAATAAAAACATTTTTATTCATCATAAGATATTTGTATGCACTCAATGAAACTCGTCAAATAACACAGTGCATCATAGTCAACGGTGACCGATTACCATCAGGTAGCCCACCTGCTTATTTGCTAGGCGGTAGTATAAAAAAATTATGTACAAATTTTTGGGAAGGAACTGATTCCTGGTTTTCTACGAGTTAGGGCTCCTTAAATTTATGTTTATAAATTATGGTAGATAAATTATTATTTTTATTAATTTTAGCGGCACGTGCCGCCGGTATGTGTGTAGAAGAGGACGCTTAGGTAGCAGGACTCACGGCAGGTGTATAGAGGGAAGCGCGGCGGCGAGACGCGGGGCCAGCGCGGCGGAGCGCGCAGCCGCCAGCAGCCGCGGCGGCCGCCCGCGCCGCCACTGCGGCCCGCCCGCACCCTCCCCCTCCCCCTCCCCGGCACCCTCGCACCACGCACCACCCTCGCGGATTATCTGATTATGGATACTGTGTTTATGATCATGTTTTAACTGGCTGTGTGTACATTGGGTTATGATTGTTCTTTCAGTATGGATATCAATAAAAAAAAATTCATTAACTCCGTAAATTTTTACTAAATAAAAGTTGTTAGTAGAACAACTTTTTTGTAGCTATTACGTTGGATAATTGCAAAAAAAATTATCAAATTAACTTTACACGTGACATACCTGCAATAGGAAAGAATGCACCGCGCACGATCCCCAGCTGTCAACCTTCGCGCGGTGCAGGCCACGCACTAGTAGCGTGGTGCGGCCGGGACCGCCTCCGCCAGATCCTATTACGTTGTGCTGTAATATTATATTTATCCGAAATTATGTGAAAAATCCGAAAAATCCACTACTTCATTTCTTCTAGCTATGATCAAACTAAGAGAAAATTGTTAATAAAACGTTTAAAATCAATCATAAGTACCTATAGTCAATTTATCGGATATACATACATAATATAAAGAATATTATTTATAGAAAAATATATTTATAAAAGAGATTATACTTATTGTATAAACAAACAAAATAATCGATATTTTACTGATTTACCTACATATGTATGAAAGACTAAAAATTTTGCGTGATGGGAAAAATATTATGATAGAATGTCTATGAGAGTAACAAAAATATAAAAAAACGTACCCTTTTTAACACATCTATAATATCGGACGGTTCCAATATAGGCGTGCAATCAATTGTAATCACAGTAGAGTTCGATTCTTTAAGGACATACTCCAAAATCATGCTGAAAAATATATAATAAGCAGGTTAGTGTGTGAATTTTGAGCTTGCCTTAGCGATGTCTCGCACGATGGCTTGGGTATATGGTTTCCCGAGGTTCTACTATTTATCAAGGCAAAGGTATTATATAAAAATACAAGATCCCAAGTAATTGCAAACCTCTTTCTTTTGAAGTCGGTTACAAAGGCATTAATGAGTCTCCGTATTTGGTACTAACTTTTTAGCGCAAGCGTCCTCGCCGACGAGGAGCAGATGCGCGGCGGGGTCGGCGAGGCAGGCGCGCACGGCCGGCAGCCGCGCCGCCACGCGCGACGACACCCACACCTCCCCTGCGGCGCCCTCCGCGCCGCCCGCGGCCCCCGCGGCCCCCGCGTCGCCCACCACCACGCCGCCGCACACTACCCGCATCTACGTTCACAATCACAAACGGAGGAGTGATAACTAACGCTTCGCTTCACATTCACACAGCACTAGGATTCCTTGTATAGTGGGGACCATGGACACACACAAAGACAATTATACAAAAAACCAGACCGGGTACACAAATCTAAATTTATCATTTAAAGTTCTGTCTTATCGGGAATCTAACCCAGGACCCTTCGAAAGGAGGATGGGCAACCACTACTCCACGGGTCGTCGATAAGAATCGAAACATGTCATATACTTAAGAAATAAAATTTATTTTACTATATTGAAATCAAAGACTCGTTAACAATAAAATCTGATTATTCAATAACAAAGAAAAGATGGCTTACCTCATCGTAGAAGCTGTCAATTACAGTTTCTTTTAGTATATCCACAACGCTACGTTGTATAGCTCCAAAAACTATTTCCTCTGGCGTTATGTACTTCATTTGACTTATCTCTTGAACTATATATTCAAACTGTGTTATTACCTGTTTGACCTATAAATAGACATAATACGTTTTCACTATTTTTCTCATATTTATCTGTGCGCCATAATTAATAAATACAGTATAAAAACTTACCATTGAAATATCGTAGAATTTTATAGTGACATCTGATTTATGAGACTTAAACCAACTCAAACACCTCTCAATTGCTTGTCTGAGCAGGGGCAGAGACAACCTGGCAGTTTCATTTTCAAATTCAGCTTTCTGCATCCAACACTCTATGACGTCAGAGCAACAACTGATTTCTTCACTGTGAGAAAAATTTATTATTTTTTAATTACTTCGATTTACTATTGTCTCGATAAAAGCATAGAGACATTTTTAATAGTACAAACGGCTTAACATGTTTTATTCGGGAATGCCCAACCCGGGAGCCCATGAAGAAGTACCTCGTAATGGTGTGAAACGAGTCGTGAATTTTCGAATATCACGTGAGTTAAGCCGTTTGTATTCTTGAAAATGTAT
>DWQL01002184.1:0-10205 GCA_018231265.1 Noctuana haematospila
AGATGTCCATGGGCGGCAGCAACCACTTAACACCAGGTGGGCTGCATGCTCGTCTGCTGCTTCATATCATAAAAAAATGCCTATTGGGGTTTTGTAACTAACGGACAAAATTACTAGATATTATTGTATCTATACTAACGGCCTTAACGAAGTCAACGTCAAAGAACGTCAAATGTTGCCATTTTACTTCCTTTGACTGTTGCTACAATTTTGTCATAAGTTTTGTCACAGGAAGATTTTTGTGTTTTGTTGGGGATTGATCACACATCTTGTCTGTATTTAAATCTTAACGAGATGGGCACTTAAATAATGTAAGTATTTTAACACACAATTTTAGGTACATCGACACGTGTTTGACATTCACGTTTTCCTCTTCAACTTTATTGCGAATTACCATCGAAAGTTCAAAAATAAAACATTTAGAGAAACCGTACAAATGCTGATCGGTCGCAAGAAGTAGGGTGAGGTTGCGAAAGTCGTACCTAAGAAACGAGAATAGCTGTAACTTTATTATCAACTTAAATGATGCAATTGTTTTTGAATCTACGGAATCTTTGTACGAAATTTAATTCTTAGCTAACTAATGTTTGTAAATTATGTATTCCCGTATTTAAAGGGAATTTATTTAAATTTTAAGCCAGAGTAAGGCGCCTGGACGCCTTACTCTGGCACACTAAGACAAAAGCATTGTAGTTTTTAAATAGCCCGCAATAAACAAAATAGTAATATTACAATGAATTCAGATGTTAAATAAAATAAGAAAGTTTTTGACGACTTTAACAATCTTTTTAGCTCGAGAATAAATGAGTTGAGATAACCTTTTGTTTCACTGTTCGTCGGTAAATAGATTACTGAGATTTATAAAAATATCACAATTGAAATGCTTATTGTACTTTCATTTCTTATATTAATTATGACACTTCGTTGTTGTTTCTTAAAATGATATTTCTTTAATTTTCGTATCATTTAACTATAACACTTCACACTCATAGATAGCCCTGCACTAGAACTCATTAATTGCCACGGACACACACAAAGACAAAATTATACGGACACCAAGACCCGAAATAGAAATCTAATTTCATCATTAAAACTGTTGCCCCGCCGAGAATTGAAATAAGAACCCTTTTAATGGCGGGCGGGCATGTTAACCTCTACACTACAGTCATACGTCGTAATATTAGGCAATATTATTGCTACATCAATAATAAATACTTGTTTTCTTAGCTTTTCTTTAAAGTTGAAATCAGAGTAATCGTAGAAAGATAAAGAGAGATACATAATAATTGTCGCCGTGCTCTTAGAAATCTTATGCTAAAATGTAGCTATGAATAGCCACAGGTATTTTACGTTTCACATCAATGGCATTAAAGCGATACCTATTTTTGCTGAAAGTGAAAATGAAACAAGAAGCTGTTTTGCGGTTGAAGTGTGCTGTCTCTCTGAAAAGGAATAAAAGAGCATGGTTTTGAAATAAAACGATTGCTTTGTATAGGCATTGTAATGTGCTGGAAAATGCATTATGGGGCATAATTACGACAATTATTCACTTCTCCCTATGGGGCGGAACAATGCCGCAGACCTTCACACTACGGCGCGGTTTAGAGGCAACTTTCAAACAATTTCACAATAATCTCACGTATTTCACGCTAACTGTAACTTCGCTGCGTACCACGGAAGCAAAATACAAGTAGAGGAAAATGACCAACAACTATTTATACGTGTGGGCCAATCTTGTGAAGCGCTATTGATATTATAAAAATGTTTTTGTTCATTAACAAAATTTTGAATTAAATATAGCCAAAGACAGTAGGTATTAAAAAAATTACTAACATCTCACACTCATAGTGTATGACATACATACATCATGAACATATACAAAGACAATCACACAAACACCCATACAGTGGAAAGCTAATCTTAAAAATAAATTGTCTACATTTATTTTTAAGTCATGTTGAACATTAATTATTATTCCTTAATAACAGTTACATTTTTAATGAATTCAGAAAGTAGTTAGTTAGTTAGGCACCACCTTAAAGTCTTGAAAAGCTTGCATTTTTGAACAAATTGCTTTAAAGCAGTGTCCGTGTAAGAGGCACTAGTAACTTTTATGCCGTGAGTTATGTAATGAAATGAGGGTAAAATTTTTAATTTTTAACTAGAACACAATTCAGGAAGCAGTTGTTTCCGACAAGGGACGTGACTTAAGAAATGACTGCTTTGAAAATTTATGTGTTATTGTGTTTCATTAGTAATGTTTGCGTTCTTCAGTGCTATTTAATTTGCGCAATTAAAGTGAGTAATACGTAGTAATAAAAGCTGGTGCTGAAAACGTTTTATTATCTAAATGCTATGCATTTCTTATGGCTTACACATTCATGTTATGTTAGTAGTTATTGCAGAAAGTCAAAAAAGTTGAAGTCACTGAAATTTTTCTTTGACCATTGAGCTTCAAAATAATAATAATAAATCCCTTTATTGATGTTACGTCATGATAATATTCATTATATTATCCCAATTTTGAGGTATCTTGTGCGTTTAAGAGTTACGTTTCACAATTTTATTGGCATAGCCACTAATTTCCTGATTTTTTTTTGACAGACATTAACCTTATAAATATTATATAAGATATTACTTACCTATATAACCTGCATATATAACTATACATAATAATATATTATAACCTACACCATTTGAAAAGTAACTCAGGAACATCAGGTCGCACTTTTATAAAATGATGAGACAAGTAGGTGTAATATTAGATATTATATTATTATATACAAATAAATTATCAATCTCACTACAAAACACATTCAGCGATCTAAAACAATAATTTTAATAGCAGCATTTCGTTGCTAACGGTTGTCAGCGGTTGATCTACAACCGTATAAATAATAATAATTGCGTTCTAACTGTCTTTGAATCAGTGTGTCAAGAGCCTAACTACAGTTTTCCGGGTTGAGTTCAACAAGATGGCATAGGATTATTGTGAACTAGATTCTAATTATTACACTACTACTCTAGGTAATAGTATACCTATAATTTTGGGTAGGTTTCTTTGTCACGAAAACGCGGGTTGAGTACCTTTCGGCACGGCTAGCAAAAACCTCCAAATCGACTCTTAAATGTTAAACCATAAGTTTTAATATAAATTATAAGAAAAATTTAATCTACGTGATAAAGTAGGTAAATAACTATTATGAAGATTCATAATATCACCACCATCAGTTTTAGGCGAATAATTCTTTTTTTTTTGACATATTGAGTGAATGTTAATAAAAAATGTTAATGTTTATAATACGTTCTCAGTAGGTGGTATGTAAATTATTACTTAATGCACACAGGTCATATTCAACATAAAAAATTATTGTCTTGTCTACACAGACTTTATACACTACGAAATGATAATTGCTATAGGTACTTCATCAATGACGAAGAAGATGAAGTCTACAAAAGTTTCCCTTTTCAATCACATTGAAACTAAAAGACTAAAGAAAGTTTTTTTTACACTTTTTTTAAAGGACTGGTTTCATCTGAAAGAAGAAACGATATTATGTTAAAGAAAAATACCAACATCTAATATTTCTAATATAGGCTAGGTGAGAGAAATTCCCATAGATTTAGGAGTTTAATCCTATTTTTTGACCGATAACATTATCATCTCAACCTTTCTTATCGCAAATGAATTACCGCCTTTTTAACCGACTTCAAAAAAGGAGGAGTGTTCTCAATTCGACTGTTTGTACTTTTTTACTCAACAGGAACTATCTCAGTTCTTGAAAGAATAAAACTTATATGAACACAATAAAACTGACTTGGAAAACAAATAATTGGCTAGCCTCAGCAGTGTAGAGCGTCGACTACCAATTAGTTATTATTGACTCCGGTAATGTCTATATATCGCCACTTTCAAAGAAAAAAGTGAATTATTTATAACTTAGCATACCTACACTTTAACAGTGAAACAAGTCGCTAGCCCGCCAATTGTCAACAAAGTTCGTCGTCGCCCTCTAATCTTAATTGAAAATTCAATCATTTATTCATCTGATCGAAGTCGTTAAGGCTCTCTAATGGCTCGCGTGCCTTTTTCCTTCGTTTTTACTCCGCATTAAAATGGCTAGCTAATTTCTCTATGGAAAATCGGAAGTTATCGCCGCAAAGTTCCCAAAAGGATCTTTGTTATGAAAACTCTGGGGAAACGGGTAACCGTAGGGCTTAATCGATTTAATTAATTAATTGGCGAAAATGTAAATAATTTTTGCCTTTAATTACAAAAAAATATATAAATAAAATTTATAATAATATTTAATATTTTTATAAGCTGATTGATTTAAAACTATGTTTATAGTTTTTTCAGATGTCATAGAAAACATATGATTCAATAAATTACCTTCCACTCCTTCCTTAAATGGTTTATACGTCGTTGCGAAATAAAACAAATTAAAATTTTAGTTTCTCATATTTTTTGTCCCAGTAGGTACATGGTGTGTTGCAGGGAACAATCGTCTTATAATGTCAGTATGACCTGACGTTCGCGTGATTTGACAAACTGTGTGAAGAAGTTAGAAACAAAGGTATCTATAGGTAATATTAACTGCATAGTTCGTAATATACAAAAACACCTTTAAGTTATTTAATTTCACAACAACTCTCTGGCTTTATTTTTATTTCCACCTTGGCTTAGCCAAAAAGTGAAGTTCGGCGGAGCTTAAATAAGCTTCAAGAAACTTAAATCCACTTGCAAAACAGTTTCTACGTGGATTATTGAATTTCCAGGTAAGTAGAGAAAGACGAAAATAGGAGTGGGCACCGGCGGTAATAAAACATGTAGACGACTAAATGCTGGAACGAATTGCCGATTTATTTACGGAGGCTGAATAAAAGTGCTTTTAAGCAAGTATCACATTTCGTTGATTTTCTAGGTACCTACCTATAGCTATACTTTAGTAAATGTATAAGAAATGGAGGTACCTCAATGGGGTATTTGACAAGCAAGTCGAATGCCATACTTTTATTTAGCTATCAAAATGCAACTACTCAAAACATTGTACATACACATTATGATATCATAATTTCATGAATCATTTGACAGATTTTTGACAGTTGACAATAGACAGATTGAATGTAATTCAAATTAAAATTTAAAAGAAATTTTTAGTCTTTACTTTTATATAAATAACCTTTTAATAACAGTCTTTTACAATTGTGAGTAACTAGTGTCATACCCCATTAAGTGCGGAAAATATTTTCATTATGAATAGAAAACACGGAAAACCAAACAAAATATATATTTGTATAATTATTTTGAATTAGTTGCAACCCCATTTTGGTGGTGTTAAATTAAAGTTTAAAGTAGATCTGACGTTTTATTTGTTTTTAAATGCGTGCATCTGAAAACGTAATAACCCAGCTAATTCGCAATAAAATAAATTGTTTGTGATTAGTAGCACAAAGACAATTAGATTTTAAAACTCTCCGTATTTTTTTATCAAAAACAAAACAAGAAGTAAGCCACGATTTAGATAGAAAGAGGTACAATATAACCCTCTTATTTTTATAGCAACTCGCGTGTAACACGCTTAAACGCTTACCGAGTCCTCTCATATTTATCCTCCCAACCAGTAGATGTCTTCATAATATAATAAAACTGTTCCACCTTTATTTATCCCTACAATAAAATAAGCTGACAACAGAATATTCGCGTCGGGAAGAAAAACAAAAGGTAAAGGGAGAAATGCATTTATAGAGTTATTGAGTTTCCAATAACGAGTGATAATGAAGTGGCGATACTGTATCGCGAGCAGCCTTCATCGGATATTCATAACTAGTATTTCTACAGGTTTTCATGTTCTTTTTTATTTTCAATACTGTATTATATTATCGGTAGCTGACTAAAGTTTAAAGCATATATCACGCCGTGCTAGTAAATTGTTGCTGATCAATTAAAATGATGTAAGAAATGATCAATCTGTGCCAAATTACTTTTTATTTTCTATGATGCCTCAGATAAAGTTCAACTTTGAGTCGATCGGACTTCTATTAAACTACGACTCGAACGTTAAATAACAGACATTTAGATGTTTTAGTTGGACCTTTAGTTTGTGTTTTTTCTATTGACTTTGATAGTTATGCAATTGATAGAAAATGAGCGCGAAAGAGAATCACTATTAAGTATAACGAGTAGGTATATCTCGTAATTGGATTAGGTTAGTTATAATGTAAATATTCATATGGCGTGTTAAACTTAAATAAAAACTGTGTTCAAACATAATAAACACAGCTTGTTCAAGCTACAACTGTTTGAAGTCCATCAAATATACACCTAATTACACTCAACAAACTCCAACCGAAGACATTATTTCCACGAATGTGGAACAATAGTGCTATCTCGGTTTTCGAGCGACGCTAAGAGCTCAAAGTTTGTGAGAATTTATTTCATTCTTATGGTACTATTATGCCGTTCTCAGCTACACAACATAAATAATAATGCGGGCCGTTATAGGGTCATTACAGTCGGAACGGGCCTTGTGACGATACAAGCCCCGCCTCTCTCTCACGTATATAGTACTATAGGGATGTGAAATAAATTTTCTGGACACTAAATACAATCTTTAATAACCATTTAGAAAAATGTTGTGTCTGATAAAAGATTGGAAATTGATGGAACGTGTTATTTCATAGTAATTACTCACTGCAGACATTAAAAGGTACCAAGAAGGCATGTTTTGAAAAACATATGTTAAACCGGCGAGCGTAAGGTTCAAAGTTATATATCTATACTAATAATATAAACCTAAGAGTTTATTTGTTTCTTGAAAGTAATTTAAACTATGAGTCGGATACGAAATTTTTTTTGTGTATGATAGCTACATTCATGCGGAAGGTTATAGGCTATCAAACTTTACGTTATAATTCGTAACACGGGTGAAACCGCGGGGAACAGCTAGTAACTTATAATTCTACCGCCGCCTTATTTCTCCTGGCCTACCTTAGCCAAAAGGGCACCTAAATCCGATTTACCGTGTTGTTTAACGTTCATCCAGTGTATACGAGTACCTTATGACGAATAAAAATTTTTGATTTTAACTTTGGTTTTAAATTGTAGGTGAAGATAACCCATGCCTTCAATCCTTTTTATGTCCCGCTGCTGGGCACGGGTCTCTCCCCACAACTGGAGAAGGCTTGGAGCATACTCCACCACGCTGCTCCAATACGGATTGGTGGAGATAACCCATACTTAATATCAATCGAGAACTTTGTTCCATAAAACTTTCCCGACTATACTGTCTACCATTACAGCGGATTAAGTCATACAGGCACAAGTAGGTATCAACACAACAACTCTTAAACACTAAATCCAACTGTCCACAGAAGCTCAAGACGTCCCCGTCGACGAGTATTCACAAGAACGAATACAAATACGAAATTTCGGGAGCATCCCTAGTGTAAATACTCTCGTTGAATTTAGTCGTCGAAAGCTTAAGAAAACACGCTATCTATATTTTGGTGAGCTTCGTAACTATCTGTTAAAGTGACCTCTGGCACTTCGGTTAACTTTTAGAACTGTTTTCGAAAGAGAAATGAAATCAGAGCTCTCTAGTTTGTAATTAATGTAAGATGGAGGCGAACTATAAGGATTGTTGCTTTAGAGAATGTAGTTGGGACTTAGTATTGTTTGATTTATTTGTTTTCAGACAGATTTAAGTTGTACTATGCCTTGAAGTTTATTTTTTCTAGGTTGATATTTCTATTAGTGCTTTTGTGATAAGATTTTAAGTACTAGTTAATGAGGTCACATAATTCGTACATAGTTAATGGGTATGGCATCCTTTTTCGGACAGCAGATTTTAATTTTACATAATATCAGAATATCTTTAAATATAGTAATTTAATTTATTTAATTTTTACAACTGGATAAGTTAAATATGGTACAAATGAAATATTGTGGTAACTAACACCTTTATACCTATCCGTATTTTTGCAAATAAGTGATTTTGTCTTTGGAAAACGTTACATTTGCCTGGCGTTACTACACGGCCAGTATCTTGCTGACTCTTTACTCGCGCCCATTCAAGCCGGGATGAAAGCGGGGTCATTACCTGAAACAAAGACGAAAGCCGCTCAAACTGCGCATAAATCGTGCCACGGTGTTTACCTACGGCGAGGCTTCCTAGGACGCCGCCAAAGAAAACGCAGCCTAGTTTACCGGGAAACGTGAACGTTAAAAGAAATCTTTTTTATATAATACCAATGTCTCAAGTCATTGACCGCTACGTTCGTATAGGTTTATATGGACTTGTAGATATTATAACAGTCGTTAAACCTGGTCGAAGACTCTTTCGAAGACAATATCCAACACGGTATGGCCAAGAACCTGAATGTCCACCAATCCACATTGGAGCAGCGAGATGGAGTATGGTCCCGACCTTCCCTGGTTGTGACTTACAAAAATAGTTTACAGCTAGCTGGTGCCCGCGACTTCGCCTTCGCAGGATTAGTATTTCGAGCAATTCACACAATATCTTCATAAATTGTAGCCTATGTGTTATTCTGATGTCTAAGTTATATTATTGTAAATTTTCATTAAAATACATTCAATAGATTTTACGTGAAAGAGTATCAAAAATCCATCCATCCACACTTACAAACTTTTGCGTTTATATTAGTAGGATTCATACTAAGCTAATATATGTATATTAGGTACCTAATACAATGGGTACTCTAGAATTCTCGACCACCACTACCAAGAATGCACTGCTGACAGCTGTTGATATAAGCTTGTAACAATTGAATATGGCAGTAAATCAGAGAGATAGCGCAGTTGACTCCGCTACACAAGTAATGGTGGTTAGCCTGCATACAATATAGCCACAGACATACGATATATAAGTTCTTAGAGGTGATGTAATATTCAATTACTATAGCCACATAAGCTAACACCACATTAATTGGACGAACACCTAACTTTTTAACTTTTTTGGAAATCATATTGAAACATCTGACAAGGTGTGACCACTATAACACACAGTATTTCCTGAATACCGTTGCGAGGAGCGATAGATGCCGTACAATGACAGTTGAAAAGCAAGAATATAGTGCAGATTAGCAAATAGGGTAGAAGTTAGAACCGCTTAATACCAAATCCTATTAATATTATAAACGCGAAACTTTGTAAGTATCGATGGATATTAATATTATCAACGCCAAACCTTGTAAGTATGGATGGATATTATCTAATATTATAAACGCGAAAGTTTGTAAGTATGGTTGGATGGATGTTTGTTACTCTTTCACGTAAAAACTACTGAATGGATTTTAATGAAACTATACAATAATATAGCTTATACATCAGGATAACACATAGGCTACAATTTATAAAGATAATTGTGTGAAGTGCTCCAAATAACTCTACGCATACGAAGTCGCGGGCATCAGCTAGTCAACGATAAAGAGAGCTTTGTGACAAGTACAGAAAATAGAAATACCTTTCATTTACATTTAGGAGATAATTATGTAACTAAGATTTTTATGCTTACATCTTTTAACTAATCATGGTTGGAATCTTGTTGTTATTGTTGAAGAACTGGTGATAAATTGATGTTGAACTGAAAAACATCATTGTATCTAACAGGATTCTGCTGCGGAGTCATGGTGGACAAAAACACCGATGGAAAGGCGGCGTCAAAGAGTTTTGCAGCGGCTGCAAGAGCTACAGTTGGAAAATGAAGAACGGGCCGCGGCAACGAAATAAGAATAATTATGATATTTGATTCTGATTGCCCCTCGTCACGTTTAGTTTTAATAGTTATGTTTAAGAAACCTGAACTTTAGGTTTACTTATTATTTCAATTTATTGATCTATTCTAAGCATTTTCTATTTGGCTCCTACAATGCGGATTAAATGATATATTATAGACCCTTTTTTCATCTAAGTCCCCATAAGTAGCAAAGCATTCACGTACGACCTCAGATAGCACATCTATTCTATTTTTGAGGTTAGATGTGGGTTTCCATGGTTTGAAGTAACTTACTCGAGAATTAGGTGGCCAGTAGGTACGCTCATTATCGATTAAAAATGGTAACACGAAATTTTTATTCAATGGTCATCAACTCACATTATCTACACATCCGTAGCCCTATCACGAATAATAAAGAACTACGTTAAGTAATCGAGTTACGTACGTAATGTCACTTTGATAGAC
>DWQL01002185.1:0-10205 GCA_018231265.1 Noctuana haematospila
AACACTTAATTGTAACTTCAGGTCTTGTCCTACTAATATTATAAACAAGAAACTGTTTAAGTATGGATGTTTGTTACTCTTTCACGTAAAAACTACTGAATGGATTTTAATGAAACTTTACATGAATATAGCTTATAAATCAGAATAAAGCATAGGCTATAATTTATAAAGATATTGTGTGAATTTCTCGAAATACTAATCCTGTGCAGACGAAGTCGCGGGCACCTGCTAGTTTTTTAATATAATAAGTATCTTAATTCAAGAAACTTGAATTTAATTAGGTAATATCACTATTTTAATGTAATGAAACATAACGTGTCTATCTCAGACGATGCGCTACCATCTACCTAACTGCCTACTTAGATTAATTAGTTAACTTTATAAAATAAATCTATCACATTGCACTGGCTGTAGATTCACAGAGTCGCCAATTTCAACAATACTTGTGGTTTGTACTATCGCCTTTTCAGCTTTTTATTCTAATTTTTTTGTAACATTTTTGTTCAGTCAAATTGTATCCATTCTGCTACAAAATACTTGGCCAGTAGGTATCTACTTTAGGGAGCGAGTCACTGACTTATTTAATTTGTGTAAAGGCATGATTTCCGTGTAAAGTCTTATTTCTTTGATCACACTTCCCATTTCTAACTTCTCTTTGAAACTTGACTGCAAACAATATATGTTGGAATATTTTTACCCGACTTCAAAATAAAGGAGGAGGTTCACTATTCGACCGTATATTTTTATGTTTGTTACCTCATAACTTTCGATTGAGTGAACAGATTTGGATGATTCTTCTTTTTTTTGAAACCTGATGCTTTCCGTTTGGTCCCATTTCAATTTGATCTAGTTCTGACAACGGCAATGAGAAAACCATATTATGTCTTAAATTTAAGTATGTGCGCGACAATTTTGAAGTCGGTTTTTTCGTAACGTGAGTTATAATTAGAAGGTTATTTCTTGCCCCACACAAAAATTCTAACCACTATTGTGGCTTGCTGAGAACTTCACGGTTCTTAGAACCGTCCATTTTTTCTTCATCTCTTATAGTTTCACTTCAATCTTCGCTGAATTCACTGAATGGGTAACCGATGCTTCAACTTCCTGCTGCTTCCGTGGATCCTGGGCTGAACTGTTCCACCATTGTTCGTCGCCGGACGCCCACGCCACGAACACCAGATTGGTCACGATAAACACTGCTAGGGTTATCCAAAATACTAAGCGCCATTGCACTAATGTGCTCTGAAAATTAAAAAAGATTTATTTAAAAATTATACAATTATGATAATAATGGTAAAATATGGGGTTGTAGGTAGATATAAAGGATGGTAACTTAGAGTTACAACATACTTAGTTCAAAGTATTTGTTGCTGGCAACAAAAATTATTACTCAAGTTTACAAGTTGTCTATGGCAAGATGACACAGTCGTGTAAAAATTGTGCAACGTTGTGATCGTGGCTCGTGCAAAATGAAACAATAATTTGATAATTTCGCTAACACGTTAAACGATTTTTTTCTCCTGCGACCACAGAAATACAGTCCACTCAAGATCCCAACAGTTTTCACTATGTTCACTTTCATTAACATCCATACCACATGCCACCTTAACCCAAATTCATAAACTGCAAGGGTAACAAACAGGGTCACTTACGTCAGGTGTGAGGAGTCCCACCAAGTAGGGCGCAATGATGCCAGTTATGGCGCCAATGCCGTTCACGATCGCCATTATGGTGCCCGCATACTTGTTGCTCAAGTCCAGAGCATTGACCTTCATCCCGGGGTAGAAGGCGCCCATCAAACCCATCGATGCCGTGAAGAGAATCACGACTGCCTCCGTGTTGCAGCCAGAGTACGAAGCCAGGATCATGCAGATGCCGGGGCCTACTGACGCTGTAAGAGTAATAAATTAGATGTTAGGTAATAAAATTGTTATATTGGACGATATTTTTATTGACACGATTAGTCTATAATTAACTTATTTATTGAGAAACACAAAGACAACTACGCAAACACCCAGATCGGGAAAAAACATACATTAGGTGAGTTTGAATTAAAGATTACGTCTAAGTAGCTCGACTTCCAGTGCTCAATCTTAAATTATGAGTTACATAACGAGGTGCAATTAAGTAGTTACCTACCTAGCTAACTGTCAACTTAATGAAGTAAAAACAAGTAACAAATGGAGTCTACTTTCATTTAACTAAGTATATCTAAAGTGCCGCTAAGTATCTAAGCTTATCATCCTTGGTGTGTCATTTAGCACAGTCTGCCGGAACACATCACGGTTGCTTAGGACGCTTAGGTATTATGACCAGGGTTGCCAGATCAAATCTTTAAAATTACAGAACATTGAGTAAATAGTTTGATGAGGCGACTAGATTAGATACGTAAGTTTATCTAGTGGCCTCTAATGCCTGTACTAACATAGGTACCTGAGTAGTTACGTACATGCCCCTACCCATTGTTACCACCTACTTACTTACCTAATAGCAATAAAATTCAGTTTGGTTGGATTCAAAAAACTTTAGCACAATATGGCCATACCGAACACAATGCTGGAATACCGAAATTTGGGTAAAAAATACAACACTTGACAACCCTGACCACGAGCATGACACGCTTTCCCGGACTCAGACTATTAGTATTCCTCCTTCACGTGCACGTAGCACGTAATCTATGCTGCAATTACATGCTGCATCCAGTAAGTTATGCATATTTTGTATTTTGAACGTCATTTACTTACCTACTTTAATCCACCATTTAAACACACAATTTCATCAAAATAGAACAACTAGCTAGAGGAAAGAGTCCCCGTGTGACGTTATTTTTGGATCCCCTAGTGTCAAACTTAACCTAGCCTAGCCACCAAGAAAAAACAAAAATACTATTTAGAAAATAGTAGGTACCATTAAAGTTCAAACTATGTAAATAGTAAATACCTATCCAGATTCTTACCGATTGTGGTGAAAGTTTTCCGAGCGTTAGTAACAGTGAGCCAGTTCCTCTTGACAGTCTTGTCGCAGATCCAGCCGAAGACTATCGAGCTGATCCACATCACGGCGTAGGGGAGAGCGGCCAGGGTACCGGTCTGGTGGATGTCGAACTTTAACACCCCGGTCATGTACTTCGGGAGGTCCGTCACCATTGTGAAGTAGCCGTAGTCATGGCCGATCTGTGATATAAGATAGAGTTTATGATTTATGGACATAACATATTGTAAATGTGGGTAAAATTTGAATAAAGACTCCTGTAAATGGAGTAAAAATATGGTCACGCACCAGTTTTTTTTTCGAAAGTACATAATGACATAATATAATTATTTATTTTCTTTAAAGTATAGACTATGGAATCTAGCGTAGTTACGAGTACTTTTAGACAAATAAAAATTATATCAACCAATGTAGATTTTTGTTACCTGTGCACAAACGAGGGCCCATAGAGGAACGGACATGAAAATGGCTTTCCATGGTATTGCGGACGGTTGACTGTTTTGAGGTCTGCCCAGCGCTTCTTCTAAGTATTTCTTCTCTTGATCCGAGATGAAGGGATGGGACTCCGGGTCGTTGTAGCAAAGAATTGCCTGAAATATAACCTTCATTAGGAACCTTTAGTCATCATTCAAGATACAGTAGGTAATACAAAGAAATTTGAAATATACTGATATGTAGGTGTAAACTTATAAATCTAATACCAACAAGATTTTTAACTATCACAAAACACAAAGATACCTTTGTCTATCTACTTAAAATACATTAAAGCTACGTGAAATAGTAGTCACAGCATTTATACGCAGGTACCTACTTAGGCAAAGGTAATTAAGTGTTAATCAAATGTTAAAACTTGTTTCGTCGTCAAATTAGATCCGTCTCAATGTCAAGTATTGAACAGTACCTATTGTCTTATCATTCCTAAATCTTATCTAAAAATGAAAGCAGCAAACCAATATCTTACCCATAATATAAACCATAGAATGCCAACAGCACCGAAGAGATAGAACACCGACTCCCAGCCACCAGTTTCCTTGATCACCAGTCCAGATAGATACGTGCCCGCGATGTTGCCTATCTGCGACCCTCCGAAAACCAAAGAACCCATGCGTCCTCTCTCAGATATGGGAGCCCATCGAGCCAACATGGCGTTCAGTGCTGGGAAAGTTGTACCCTAGAAAGCAACAGATGTTAAAGAACGAACAAAATTTCAGAAAAAAAAATTTATCGAACTATAAATTTTTAGGAAAATATATAGGTATCCGTTTGATTATTTCGGCGGTAATGTTTATTATGGTTAAGAATTGTTTAAGCACTTTCGGTTACCTTAATCTTTCAAGTGGTATTTACTTATAGCGATAAGATTAAAACTTTTGCTTAAGCTTTGTTTTAAATAGGTATAGAAGTTGGTTTATACCAGTATGTAGGTGACATCCTCAATTCTGATCTATTGTCATTAATCATCCACAGGCTTCAACGACTTATTGTGTGGTAATTATAGTCTTCAGGTTAATTAGTTATCTAATATATCATGATTTTCATGTTATTTACGTGACTTAGAAAACCTTAATGTTCATTGATCACTCTCACTGTCTATCTCTCTCTCGCTGCTTAGATAGGAATGTAATAGCAAAAATGAAAAAATAAATTAAAAAATGTAAATCAGACTAAGCAATTTAAATTCCACTACACGGATAATTATGATAAATTTTATTCCTCTATTATTATTGAACCCATCATAACACACAATATAAATGTCATTACATTTGCATAACTTGGCCATTAATCTGCCAAGCGTTCATTGAATACCTAGTTATGGTCCTGCAACACCGTTTGTTCGGTGTGTTGTCATACAACTCTCGCTTTTGCTAGTGGAAAGGAAAACTATACCTACTCGTTTAATAGGCAGAAACAATTATTCATCATAATAGTATTGAATAAAGCTTGTTTGCTATAAAATTATAATTGCTTCCTTCGATGGTTCAACCCATTATTATACCTTATAAACATAAAATGTTGCTGCTATAAATAAAAAAATACTTACGAGACTTAAAAATACTTACTAAAGTTACTTACGAGACAGTAGGTATCTAACTATTTTAATTCCGTTATTCAAAGATTTCATGATAAAATCTTATTAAGTAAGTATTATTAGGTAGGTACTTCCATAATATTATCATTTACGTGGTCTAAATCAGCTTATCATAGTAGGTATAGTAATGATCGTAAAAGGAAGTTATTATGTCGCTATGTAAATATTATAGTATTCTAATATAGTATTTACCTCTCCAAGTCCTTCCAAAACTCGCAGGATGATGAGACCAGTGGCGCCCCCAACGCTAACTGTCCATGGAGTTAGTAGGGTAAAGACAGCTGTACTGAGCACACCGAATCCGAGGGAGTACTTCCCGCCGAACCTTTCTGCCAGCATTCCTCCAGGGAGATGCGTCACTATGTATCCGTAATAAAAGGAACTCAGGATTATTCCCTGAGTTTCCTCGTCCCAGTCGAATCCACTTATCTCCTGAAAGTAATAAACCAAACAGTTAGTCATTTTTAAATAACAACTTCCTGAAATCCTGTAAACCTCTCAAACCATCTATGACACCAAGAAAAGTGCTTTGTGAAGATTGAAAGATTTTGTGAAGTTTTAAAAATATATACCAATTCTTATAGGCTGTGCCAAGATTTAGGTATAGCTTCACCTTGCCTAACCAAATAAAAATTTACTTTTCTTGTAGTTAAGACGACTCAATTTTTGTTGGCTTTAAATTCAGAGACACATTGAGTAAAGAAGCAATAGATTCATCTTTCTTTAGGGTCAGCGCCATGCTACATAATAATATTATTATTGTGCTACATAATTCGGCGCTACATATTGTGTAAATTACTTTGCTTAAGCTTACAGTAGTCTCAGCCACAGTTTCGGCAAGGTCGCCAGGGCAGGATCCCTCCTCGTATGCCCGGGAGTGCGCATGCCGCCTCACCATCTGCGTGATGGCGATGTTCAAACAAACGCGCATCGTGTACGCGTTCGCTACCGCCAAGAACCCCATTATTGCCATCACCCATCGTTGTGGTATAATGAATACTGTGGAAGAGAATAGAATAAATCAGTTACTATTAAAAGCCTTCTAAATGTATACGTTACATAAGTAGGCACGGCTTTTCCTAATAGTCATCTTTATCATATTTTATAAGTGTTTTAATTGTGTCAAGTGTTAATAATGTCTCAGTGCACAATTTCATAATATCTTAATTACGAGAAAGTGGATTAATATTTCGAGCCACTGTTCGTATTATCGCAATATTTTTAAGCAGGTTGACGCAGTTTGACCTATTACAAACGTGTTAGGTATCTAAAGGTTTATGCTTATGTCATATTAATTAATTTGCAACGTGCACAATGTTAGTAGCTATCTACTTCCATGTTCCGTGTTCTTCCTAAAATAAATTGTTGTCATGAAGGCATCTATTGATTATTAAAAACTTCCTGTTGTAAAGTTTACAGTTTTGGTCGTGTCTTGATTATCTCATGATATTAACAAAGTCAGGTCAGGAAATAGAGGTAAACTTTTTTGAAAAAAAAATTAGCTGTCTAAGAAGTCTGCATGTTAGTTTGCTACTAAAACAAATATACTTAAGGTAGGCAATCTGTTTCTATGTTTACTATACCTATACAGCTTATAGATATCCTGACCTATACCGATGTATATTTACTTTCAATTGTTGCTAAAATACTTTTTGAGGTCGTATGCAGACGTGTTGACGTCTATCGGTATCCAGCACACCGCACAGCACAGATTACGAAAATTCATGAGCCACAAGTACTGATTGACGGAACTTATAAAAAGAGATTCGTTTCGTGTTGTTTTCATTTGAACAAATACTGCTTTTAACTAGTAAAGAATTCTCCGAACTGCAATGTACCAATTGATTCTGCTCTAATTAAAATCGCTTTAATAGTATGGGATTATCAGTTTTCTTCCTTGTTTGTCAGTGAAACGGAAATTAGTGGTTAGATCGTTGCGTAAGTTGCATAATAGGTTCAATACTGCGTATATCATTGTACTGAAGGAATGTCACAATGTATAGTTCAATCAGGATTAAGATCTTGTTAAGTTAAACAAGAGTGTTACTTCGAGGTTTAGGACTACTAAATACGTTCTAATATAGCATTATACCATCACACATTAAATTAATAAGTAGATTAATTAGTAGTAGGAATAAGTAGACTATTTACTCATATCCTAACATAAACAAAATAGTTCTACACTGACCCTCAAATTCACTGGCCGTTAAAGGTTATTTATTAATTCAGGCGATCGCACGCTCTCTAGAATAAATAAAAATGTTCCGGCATCTTCATAATTTAACCGCACACTTACATACGTTTGCTGAATTGATAAGTAGTTACTGACTACTAAATTCACTAAAATTCGGTAATTTGGAAGGTAAAAAATCTTTAGTGGATAAAGTTAAAGTTTAGTTTTGTTGAAAATTTTCATGAAAAATTTGAAAACTTTGATTCCACTTGGTCGGAAGATGAGAAAAGAAATTATGAAGCGTTAAAAATTAAATTCAGTTTGTTTTAAAAACAACAAGTACTTATTTGCAACTTAGTAATAACTACTTACCTACCTACGAAATAAATACGAAAGAATGAATTTGTAAAGTCTCTACAAATGTAGAGTTGTTCAAGACTCTTGGTGTCATCTTTGTTCTATATAAAGATAATAAGATATATCTTTTAAAATAAACTCTTACTAAAATAACGTAAGTTAAGGTTAAGAGCTTAGTTTTTCCTTCTTAATTGTAGGGATGAAGCGACTTTGCAGATCAGACCAATAGGTAAGTACGTAAAATTTTGGTCGCGTTTTTCCGCTTACATTGCAATTTACGATATTATCATCTCGTATTTTTATCTAGCTGTTATTAGAATACTTATACTCCTACTTAGGTATGACTTATAGGTATTCTGTCAAGTTGACATGCAGTGATCAGTGTGTTCGTGTGGTCGCATTCATCACAATACAACATGTCACAAGTGCAACATGCCATGACGGCCTGGGAGCGGTTTCGCCATGGTATGCTAAGAATTGGCGACTGACAAAGCGGAATAAACTAACGAGTTTCTGTACCAAACAAACTGGGTAAATAGGATATATAATGTAGTGCCTACCATAAACGAATTAAATAAGTTTCGTTACGCAAAATCTCAGCAATGTTATGTATTGAGGTTATTGTGTTATGTGATAATTAGTTATTAGGAATGTGAATTGATTAAAGCCTAGGTACGTTTCTTTTTAACCGACTTCGAAAAGGTAGAGATTGCGTTCAATTTCGAGTAATAAAAACCTTTAACCTGCTGAATCAATAGGATCGATAAACATATTAGTTGCCTTACGTCCCATTCCACTTGATATAATATATCTCATTATATGCTAGGTCTAAAATAATTATTCCTACTTAGCACAATCATTATCCTATTTTCTTCATCATACTTGATTCGACTTCATCATACTTGTTTTGCTGTGATTCCAGGGATCGTTTAAGCCACGGTAAAGTTACAACTTAGTAAAGTGTGAGTTTTTAGACACGTAACATGATTATGTACTTCTTTCCGAAGAGTTTATTGAACTCAAAGTACAATAGTCAAACTAATGACTACGCTCCTAATAAAACAATGACTTTGTACCTAGTCAAATAGCAACATAGCAGCAATGAACAAGAAAAATATAATTACCTATAATTACCTATCACATAATATTAGTTATATTTCAAATTTTTTTTAAAAACTTAACTTAACTATACACTAACAAATAAATAAACACAAAACAAACCACTTGAATACTTTCTTTCATTATCTTAATTGACGAACTTGTAAGTAAAGTAAGTAGGTACATAAGTTTCCTAATTACGATGTTGTTAATGCGTTGCTTCTATTGACACACTAATTAGCAATCACTTTTAAACCGCGCGTTTCTTTACATGACAAGAATAAACAGCACATTGAAACATACACTGTGTAAATTACTTTCATTTGCCTAATTAGTCTTATTAAGACATAATTGTTCGATATTGATTCCAGTACACGAACTCGAAATTAAATCGAAGGTCAATGCTAATTGAAGGCAGTCACTTATCTGTTTCTACTTAGTATTTATGTGAGATAAATAATAAAATAATTGCAAAGGGTATTTTTCAATTTGGAATTTAGTTTGAGGTTAAAACTCAAGTAGATATTCTTATCGATTGAACCTTCTCAATTTTTCTTTCCCGGAAAGTTTTTATTCCTTTAAGAAAATTTGCGCACTAATGCTTAAAAGTGCAGCGGATTACATTTTTACTTAAATAATCCACTTTTACTTAAAAAATTACAAGTTTTGAAAAATATTATTGAATCAAATAAAACTTTGGAATAAAACAACAGACTAAAATGAAAACCTACTTTCAGAGCGTTTGTTTGTTTTTTGTACTTATTACGTTACTATGAACATCACCATGCTCGAATTTAGATCTGAACCAAAGTACCTATATGTACGTCGTTCATTTAAAACAATGGCCCCTTTAAACTCTACATCGGAACGACAATGGACGTAATATTTCCGTTTCGAATCGCCTGCGGAATAATAAGATAAAAATGATGACTCGACCGTTAAAATTCCCGTTGATGAAATTACCTACCTACAGCGTGGCCCGAAATGCACCTGTTAATATAATTTTACTGTACGGTTTTCTTACTTGATTAAAGACAGAAGGCGAAATCAACTAAATGGTGTTTAATTATTAAGATTCTATATTTATTTTCAATATGATTGTATCACTGTAGGTATACTTTCCAAATAAAATAAAAAAAATTACACAAAAATTGTAAGGAAAAATTATAACTATAGGTATAGTCTATAAACATTTAACATTCATAGATACATTATTATGTGTATCTATGAATGTTAAATGTTTTGTAGTGTGTTTAAAAACCACACAAGTAGGTATGTTTAATTCGTTTTTTTTTGGTCAATATAATGACGCGAATAAGGATGCTTTGATGTGTTCTAAAGGGCATTAATAACGACAATTTATTATAAGTGACAGATAGATTACAATAAACTATAAAAGTTTTTATCACAATTAAAACGAAGAATACCTAGCAATAAACAAAAAAATATGTAATCGCATCTACTCATACTTGTACCTACAGTGCGATGAATAATGCA
>DWQL01002186.1:0-10205 GCA_018231265.1 Noctuana haematospila
CATAATCGCTACCGGTACCTGACATTATAATAGTACTTCTCAGTACTATTGTACCTGTAATTATAGTTAACTGTAATCATTTATATTCCTTTTATACGTAAATCGTGTAATGCCAACTTATTTAATATTATATTTAATATATATAAACAGAATGCGATAAAATTATTATCACTTTCTCGTTAATATATTTTATTGCTTCCGGATGTTGCGACATGACTTCATCAAAAGATGTAAATAATTTGTACACTTGGTTTGAAAACTAGATTAACTAAAGAAGTTTTATTAAAAGTTGTATTAAATACCGTTTGTAGTGTTGCTATTAAACATGCAGGTAAATATCCTATCCTGTCTACTTTATAAAGAATAAATAAGGATTACATAGTTCTTTTCACTTCTTTACCTTGCTGTTTTACTAGATAATATTATTATTTATTATTTATATTAAATTTTTTTTATATATATTTTATATATATTTTTATATTAAATTTATTATTTATATTAAATTATTTGTTATTTATATTAAAATCAATCTGTTACAATAAACCAAAAGTAAAGAAGTACACTTAAGATAAAATATGAGAAACAATATTGGTTAGCCACAATTTGAGTTCATTGTGATTATGTTATCCAACCGTATCGTAAATATTGAATAGATATTAACTGAAAAAAAAAAACTAGTTACATAATTTTTTTTATTGAAAGTATTCAAGTGTAAGTGTATACAGAGTTTTTAATAATTGAGTAATAAGTATTTCTCATGAAGATATTAAATTTTTATACAACCTTAGAAAAGTAGGTACCTACGCATATGTAAAAAATATCATGAATATATTCTTTTGAGGGAATTTAATAACTGCATTGATAATATGACTTCAGTTTAATGATATCTGTGATTTCGTGACTTCGCAACGATATGAGGACTTCACATGTCCGGTGTTCATCAGACAGTTTAGAATACCTACGTTCTCGAGTGAAGCCGCTCAAACCGCAACCGGATGTCCCTCGCCCGCCAGATGCACAATCACACTAACACAAACTCTCACGAATTTTTCTCCCAACGCTTTCACATCTTCCACTAATTATTATCCACTTTATCGGGCATCTTCAATTTGATTTACGTCTAGCTCTTACACAGCTCAATTGGTACACTTTTTCTTTTAGGCGAGGTAATTTTAGAATACGTTATACGCGAACGAAGCAAGCCGATACGCACCGCATCGACCTCTAAACTACGTTGCGGCTTATTGATGCGAACGCCAGCCATTAATTAGGAATGAGCCGAACATACAGACGTCTGTCATTACATAGTTCAATTAGAAATGGTTCTCAATAATGACATTTTAGGTTTAATTACTCAGGTACGGTACTATCGTTAACCAAATTTAATGAATAGTGAAGTAGTGCTTAGCACAGAAAACGGTCTCTACATAAACTTTATGATGAATCGTTACAACATGGTACTTCTTGTACATATTATTATCGGTTCTTAGAATATCTAACTTACATACATAAATGTCTGAAGTATTAGTGGACATAAATTTACACTAAAATCTCGTCAAAGGTTTCCGTGTTGATTAAAGTGATTGCAACTTAGGTCAGTCGTTAAACATTTTTATTGGACTTGAATAACTAGGAAACACTCAAGAGCTTTAAATCTGGCACCGCACTAGACTACCTACCTCTTTCAAATATATATAGTAATTAAATTACTCAGCTAAGTCATGAAAAGTGACACGAAAAGAATAGAGCGACACTTAAATACAATTACAGAGGAAATATTAAAGATTGTTTATATTTGCACCGACAATTAATTTTTAAGGTACGTGTAGCACTAATAAAACTGACTAATAAAACGGAGCTTTTAAGGGAGAAATAAAGAAAAAAACAGTATTTGAAAAATCATTTTCCAAGATGGTAAAAAACTAAAAATCTATAGTTAAACAATTAAAAAGTAGGGAACTAGTTTTTAAAAAACTTCTCAAAATTTAATCTAATTATAATAGAAAAGGTATAAAGGTTTTTTTTGCATGAAACGTTCAAAAGACCTACCTAAGACTTAATAGCAGGAGGAATGCTTAGTGGAATGCGTCAATGACAGCCATTAAAAGCAATATGCGGTAACGTTGAAAGTAAGTCTCGCACATCTTCTTGCTGAGCGGGCTTAAGCGCATAAACATCGAGCCACGCTCCACGTTGCTCACACCATTGCAGTTTCCAACCATCATTATGTCTGCACTGATCTGAACTATTGCACAGAACTCGTCTAATGGGGCACTTTCATCCGTTCACTTACACCAATATAGTAACTATTTTTGTAGAATAAATATCTATCGAGTGTTATTCTTCAAACTGATCGTTAAAAACCGACTTCAAATTAAAAAGTAAGAATTAATTTATTACGGCCTGTAAACGCCAAAAATTTGTTTTTGAGTCTGTGTTGAAAAAAAGGCATGTCGTCTTGAAAGACAGACAATACATCAGCAATGATAAAAATACAAGCCTAGAATTCTAATAGCTCGAATACTCGTATATTTATCTAAGCAACATATTTGTTGAACTTCACGTTAAAGAATTAACTTATACAACATTAGCTATTTATTAAACTGAAATTATCCTAAACAACAATCACTTTTTAAGGTTTAGGAATAATAAATTCAATTGCGTTAACTGCTAAGATGTTTTAATGAGTTCACATTTACAAAAATTTAAAGAACGAGTATGTACACTCACAAGATTAAAATGTCACTATAAACTATAAACACCTCTGACTTTTATATTAAAGGCTCCATACAGACTATTTGATTTACCTATGTATTTATGGTTCATAATATATGTATAGTGTTTCTACAAGCACTAGTAGAATTCTATATGCCATATTGTTATACTTCCTAAAGTATTTGCCACATAATACAAAAATACGTAAAATATATCAATTGATACAAAGTAAGGCTATTTCGTAATTCAAATGATGTCTTTACAACAGATGCTGACAATTTTGTGTTTAAATATTTTCCTCATTATTTCTGCTACAATAAAAAAACTACAAATTGCTGACTGGGGTCAAACGGTCAATCAATAATGATGATGCATTGACAGACACCGAGCAGCGTTAAAGAAAGTTTATACGCCAACCGGCGCGCCGCTTTAGATTGATGTGTTCGAGTACAAAAAAATGAGTACAAATAGCAGAAACTAGTATTTGATTTCCGTCTGCATATATGTATTTAGACACTCCTAAAATTCTCTTTTGTAGATATAAGACCCAGGATGAAATAATAATACCCGAGAGACAATTAAGAAGGGATTCTGCGAGGTTTTCATGATGACATGCTCCGAAAACATTGTTAGGAGCTTGTTATGCAAGCAAGTGTAACCATAGCATGGCTTTGATGGTATGCCGTCGGGCACGCTGTACGCAGGCGGCCGCGTTCACGGAGTCACGAGAGCGCACATCTACGCGCTACGTGAGAGTCACGTCAAACGAATCGTGATGTGTCTAGATAGTAGCGCAAGCTCCGCTTTATTTGCATGATCTATGAGCAATCAATCCGATTTGTCACGTATGTATTTCAGGCTTTCTTTTTCAGCAGCAAACGAAAGTTAATTACTCGGTAGCGCACCGACCGCGCTACCTGATACTATTATGTCAGATTCTTTACACTATTATTTATGGCAGATGTTCTATACGACAGTATACAAGTCCGTTGTATATAATAAATACTTATAAATAACATTGCTGAATTTATATGGAGTAGGCGTTAGGTCTATAATTACAATGAAATCAGATAATAGTATTTTAAAACTTTCGACTAGATTAATTTAAACAAATCGATATTGAAATCCATAGAATTATGGTCTTATTATTTCATCAACCTACATTAAAACATGAAAAATGTTTCCGATTAAAATTATAAAATGTAGAAGCTACCTAGTAGGTACCCATGCAATCCTAGGGAAGCTTATATTCCATCTATCAAGTTTTAAATTATACTAAGTCAGATACTTTTTTATAAGTTACAACTATGTGATGAGCATAATGTTTTTATATTACCACATACACTATTAACACTTAATATGTTATAATAATGTTATTATGATTCATCTACGAAGACCTTGGCCAATATTTTCATAAAGACATCGTTAGGTCCCACAATACACGTTCCCAATTATTATTCAACTGAATGTACAACTTTTTGCTGTAAAGATACGGTATTTTATAAAATTTGCATAAAGAATCTAGATACCTACGGCTATTCTATAATAGCTTAGTCAAAACAACTGGTTTCTTAAAAACAGTGCTTATGCTAACAATTATTATGATGATATAGGTACCTCCGAATTCTAATTTGGGGTTCGGAGCAAGCTCAGGACTATTTCTTAACCTCCGACACATTATAAATTTAATACCTATAGAGCTAAAGAAAAAGAAAAAATTTGCATATATTGCACGACGGAAGTCCACTAAACTTGTATCTATATGGGTGTATGAATTAAAAAAAATAAGACTACAACACGTGTAAGCATGCAGCAGACATGTAAAAAATATATATGTATCGACTTGAAATAAAATGTTTATAAACGACTAGCATTAAGCAGTGTCTAAGCATTTAAAATTAAAATAAGTTTTTTGTCTCCTACGTTATTTCATTTTCTAAATAATAAAAACTAATGTAGGTATCATATATAATATAACCCGTTACCGCAACAACTTGTTAATATTATGCATAAGTATTTCCTTGAACATTACCACAGATTTTTGGCACTGACAAATAAATACCCCTGCGGCTTAATACCCCTGGAAAATGATTAGACTGTTGGAAACAAAGCGACGCATAAATGTGTGCAGAATTGAGCGATTACTTGGTGTGATAATAGAGCAAGTAAGGCGTGGGTGGTAAAGCCCGAACCGGATCTAAGTCGGAGATATGCTAGCCCGAAACGTGTGCCGCGCCGCCCGAGCCCCTCGCCCTTGTTTACCTCCTGGTTCATAGATCAAAAGTATTTTAGGGAGCTAATTTTATTTAAATAATCTCCGTTTACCTTATAACTTGTTCTGACTTTAAAATTTTGCTAGTCGCAATGTCATATATTATTTTTATTGTTGTAGAACTGGTTCTTTCTTGTACATAACGATTAAGGATTTTGATAAGTAGATAACACGTTTAACAGTATTTTATTTCTGAATAGTAAATAGTAAATACCTACATAATAATATGTACCCATGTACTTCCCAAAATACGTACTTTATTTAATAAGACAGCATCCTACCATTTAAAACATTTTCAGTAGGTTTGGTACCTACATAAAATAAAAACGCACATTCTAAGAAATTTACTAAAATATTGTCTTCTTTAGTAGTTAGTCGTGTATGTGAATTCAATTAATATTCTATTCACTGTCCTTACTATACCTATCCGGTGGCTTGACTGTGTACTGAATGACAATAGGTCCAAAAAAGGCACAATAAGTAGGTATTTATTTTTAATGTAAAAAAACTTGGAACGTGTGTATAAAGTTTAAATTAATAATATCATGTAAAGATTTGTGCTGTTAATCGAGGCTTTCGTCTCAAGGTTATAAAACTTTTACGGTAGTAGGTAATAGGTATGTGATGAGGAAGCAATGTAGAAGTTCTTTTGCATTGCTACGAGTGGTGCATGGCGGCATGGCGCATGGCGGTGCGGAGCGCGTCGCGACTTGCGAGCACCGCCCTCCCCGCCCCGCCACGCCGCGCCGCCGCTCGCGGACACTGCACTCGCTTCGATTTCACTTTTATTAGCAATCCACTTAATTGGATACCACTGTTGCGGTTTTATTCATTTACAGATTCATCTGAGCCATGCTTCTGAACGCTAAGTGACAAATGATTTTCAACACAAGAATATGCTCCCGGAACAAATGTGGAATTAACCTAGCTCTAAAAGTAACGTAAGAAGGTACCTAGCTAGTAAATGGAATGATAGAGTCAAAGAAAATATCAAGATAAATAAACATTTATTAAATAGATGCAACAAAACTCACACTGCGTAAGAGTAGTAGGTACGCGTGACGCGTCCCTACGAGTACCACAGGTCTACAATTCACCTACTTACTCAGGTTAAGTATTTATTTTTTCATTATTCTATAAATAGAATTAGATATTGATAGAGAGATATTTCATAAACGCAATACCTAATCGTAAGTAGTAACCTGGTAACAGCTTTTTTACTACCTTCATTTATAAGCAGTAAAACACAAAGGTTTTAAACCTAAAGCTAGAGGTGATTGAGGGCATCTCAATGATGTAATATTTTCTCTATCCGGTACCTATTTGTGTAAATATTTCATTTTGTTGATTAGTAAGTACACACCTACTTAATTTGAGTGCAGATTAATAAGTTGCGATACACCTACTCTTAAATTTGTATTATGCCTTGAAACACTTAAAACAGAAAATTGTCTTAGATGTAGGCAATGTACCTATTAATATAAAATATAATATAAATATTATACGTACAACCTCTACCTACTATTGTAGGTCGTTTTTGCAGTCAGAGGTCTGCTGCAAATTTTATTTATTTTTTTGTGTGAATAAAATAAAGATTGTGCTTGATTGTTTATAGCTACTATATTTTATACTATCTGTCTTTAATCACATTTATACATCACCTTACTACCTAACACAATAAAACCTTTACAAATAAGGCTTGTAAGAAAATAGGTACATATAACCATAAAAGCGGTCACAATAAACGAGTATTTATCTGTACAAGCCTCCATGACAAATGTTCCGGCTATACGTTAAAAGCTGAAGGTCAAATAAATTGCTGGAAAAGTACAGACAGATTAAAATTGAATTTATACCTAAAACTGCAGTTTATCTCGACGTTTACTTGTTAACAAAATGAGTAAGCCTTTTGAATACATACTAATTATACAATTTATAAAAAAGTGAATTCCCCGTTCCTGTATTAATTTGAGTACAAGGAAGTACCTGCCTACCATAGTATTTATATTTCCCCACGATGTCATCACGAGCCACTAATCATACTGTTGTAGCAAGAAATATAAAAGAATTATAAATATAATATATAAATAAAAAATAGAATAATGCTGCATCACTAGCTGTATGAAATTCCCCGTTCTTAACAGCGGATGTCATTTTAAATTACATAATTCGCAAGTACCCAAGTAATTATATTCATAATTTTTGTTATTTTACTTAAAATACAATCGAGAACACTACATACGTATTGCCAAACTGTATAATGTTTTCAATAAAATAATTACTTTGTATTGGAATAGGTGGACAGAGAAATTGCCGGTTCATTATGATAAGTGATCATCATAATTTTCGGAAATAATAATTACAATGTACTTTGGATCGAATTTCATTCCTACTTATTTAAAAAATATAATAAGCATAATCTGTCTTAATTCGATTCGATATTAATATTAGGTACCATGTATTTTTATTAAAGTACCTACTTTGAAATAAAAGTTCGCTAGCACAAATAAATTTATATGAAGGAAATAGAGCTCTTAATGTTTTTATGTTAAGACAATCAACAAAAGGTATCAATGAAATCAAAAACTTTTTTGTGTCGAGTTAACTATTAGTACCTAGTTAAGTTTTTAATTTCACGTTTGACTTAACCGTTTCTACAGCACTGGGGTAGTAGTAAAATTCCAGGTACCTACGAGTACATAAGATGAAAGACAAGAAAGTAATGCATTTAAATAAAACATTTGTAAATTAATTAATTATATTAGATTTAACTTTTTGCGAAATTGAAACAAAAATGAACTTGTTAGATGCGTGTTGTGATTCAATAACGCTAATAAAATAATCGTAAAATATATAATTGCCAACCGGTTAAAAAAATTCCAACACTATTGTGTATATTATGTGTTCCAAGATTGACTTCCGGTAGCGCAACGTGAACACATTAAACATACTATGGCATAAATAAAAAGCCCATCATTCTCATAATAATATTATGTATTTATGATCATATTATGGGAGTGCCAATAGTATTTTCTGCTAGCTTTCTTCTCCTGGCCAGCTATAGTCAAGAAGGCGCCTAAATCTGTTTATTCACTGTCTGACATCGATTTAGTGCATACTTTCCAAATTCTACATTTTTTTATTTCAAAGCTTTACTGCAATTTTAATGCTTAAGGTTACTAACTTATACCATGTTAGTCTATTACGTACTGGAATGTAGGTAGCAAATTAGTCTAATTTCCGCGTCTTGATACCGCTGAAGGACGTTTGATCTGTCTCTATCGTTATATTTAACTCCTATAATGTGTTATTATAAACTACATACCTTGTTTAGGTACCTTTATTTATTTCGAAGCTCTATTAAAAAATCTAAACGGAACTGTTTCTGATATCAATGTACAATCATGACTTTCACTTGCACTCTATCATCGAATATTTCAACAAGAAACCTGTTCTGGTTTTGATACTAGTTAGGATTTGAGACAAGACTTTTTTCTTCATTCTTCCCACAATTAAAGATTTATAATAAAATTTGATTATACAACTAAAGCTACTAAACCTATAAATTTATTCATATTTAAGGAGATATCGAAATCAGGTTTCCTTTAGATTTTTATTGCTGAATCTCCTTACCGCTATACTTGCACTTTTGCCGTCTGGTACGAACTAAAATTATATCAATAGATTATTTATTCATTCATAATTCCATTCTTATAATATCTAGATAAAATTGTTAAATCAGGTAAACCTTTATTGAAGTCTCAAAAATAAATATGGAGTCAAATAACTTTAAAACAGGAAGCGAATTTAATGTCAGATAAATAGTATCACGTCTTGAATTTAATGTGTCTCCATCATAAGCTTAGAAGACAAAATAATTTGATTCGAAATACAATGTGTAAAATGACCTCGTCGTTGTTCCTTGCTCCAAGATATGCGGTCTTTGTTAATTTATATAGTTTATAAATAATAATAAGTACTTAATATTAAAAGCTACGTGTAAACAATCACCTATTACGAGTACAATAAAATTCGAATTTATTATCTACATAATATATATGTTGCTCTATATTATTATAATATAAATTTTTCATATTAATAAACTTGCTAAAGTTAGAAACTTTACGGATATCGCACTGCAAAATATCATATTTATCATAAAAAGACTAAGTATAAAATGTAGTTGTACCGAATACATGTTAATTTGTTGCGGAATCTGAGAGCAATAACCGAGTGCGGCGCTAGCGGTATTCGGCGGTTTCTTGGTCTCTACATTCGACAAAAACAACTGGGCAGTGTGTGGCAAATCTGATGTATGCATAGACACAAAAATGTTTGTATGTTAGCTCGAGCGTATTTTTACATTATTATAGCGTAATGTGCCGGTTAGTCACGCTTTAACCTTTAAAGAATTTATCCGCATTTTTCGCCAATATAAGATTCGTTATTTTTCAACGCATTGGTACTGTGATTTGTTGTTTACACTACCCATTATTTAAATACATTCAGACTGTACTTTTGCGTATAACCACTCTTTACATTTGTATACGACTTTTTCCTTATTGTTGCGCTAATGCCACTAATAGTTTTCTTTTTCTTACTTAGCTACTAGCAAAGCTATTAGCGAAGTATGTCGAAAACAGGAACTGCAAATTCTCTTTTTGCAACTTGATTATGAAATTTTCAATTGATAAATCATTTAAAAAAATTAATAAATAAATAATTTTTCTTAACCTTTTTCACATTTATATTTCTACCAAAACAGATTTATTTTATCATCTGTACTTGTACTTTCTATTTATTCCGTGCGGACTCACGAGGCACAATTTAATTTAGAGTCTGTAACGTTATTGTTGACTTTTTATTTTGAGTTAGTTTCTATTATGGTTTGGTAATTATTACTTACTTAAGTCGCTATAGCTTAGAACTATCATTATTACCACATTAAGCTATTCACCATTAAGGAGTTTTGTTGTATTATCATAGACCTAGATCAATATTGTCCTTGATTGAAGGGACAGAGGCGCGTTTACTGCTTGGAGTTTTTTATATACACTAAATTTTTTGTATATGTTACCGGCCAAACCCGATTTCAGGACAAACTAGTTTTTCCTAGGCTAAACTAGTTCTACCTATACACGATAGGATGAACTGGTATATATAGCCTAGGCCAAACTAGTTCGTCCTAAGCCCAACAGGATAAATCAGTTTAGGCTAG
>DWQL01002187.1:0-10202 GCA_018231265.1 Noctuana haematospila
GCCCGGTTTTGGTACCCGTGCCCAGTAGTGGGACATAAAAAGGGTTTAAGGCATTAAATGAAAAAAACATACCTATATCTTACCTAAGACTTTCCATTCGAATAGATATCTTGAAAGAAACCATTTCTTCCCTACAGAGATAAAGAAATTTAAATTAACGATCTCCAGATACCGTCCATTCATAGTACATTACACGAGAATATAGCAGTACAGTCGATACCAACATTGTAATAATGATGAATGCGTCCAATCACAGCATCGATCTATTATATTCCATTCCATTGCATTAGGGTACTGTCGTGTACAAAACTTATATCAATAAAAAAATTCAATCTGAAATTATGCCGTAATAACTATGCCTGAGGTAATTAGGCAGGTATTTTTTGATCGTTTATGAGTAGCAAACGTGCATGAAGGCCACCTGATGTTAAGTAGTCAATGCAACCCATGGACATCTACGGCCAACCTCACATAGGGAAAAGTCCCATCAGAGATTATACCTGGAGGCGTTGCTACTCATGAAGACTGAGATGGTCGTCTCAAATATAATGTGTCCGGCAGCAACCGCCCCAACAGAAACACAAGTGCTTACAATAACAAGACTTACTTCACGGCACGGACTTGCTTGCTAAGCATTATTAGTTCGCATAAAATTTTAACCTCAAAACATATAAGTTGAAAAAAAAAACCAGTAGGCAATTTCAGTAAAATATTTTTACATGAAAAATACTTCACGGAAATACTTTTCTGCGTAATTACACCTCTCCCTTGAGTGGTGAGTCTTGCAAAAAAGTCATCTGCGATTTTTCATCTCGTACCGCCCGCCTCTGCAAGTCGTTCGACTGATCTCGCGATCAAGTAGTGTTGATACTATATAAGCTAAAGATATTTTTATGTTTTAGGAGTTAAGTAACATACCGAGTTAGCAAATGGCCATCTGACCTGATGTTAACTGGTCACTGTAACCCATAGCAACTTCACCTAACCCAAAAGTGCAAAGCCCTGCTAGTAGTGTTTGACATGAATGGCAGAGAAAAGCTCTAAATATCTTATAAAGTTACGAGAAGCTCCTCAAAAGTAACTTAACACTATAGAAATTTCATAGACTGTTGCTATGATATACGTTCAGTGCTCATTTAGGAGCTCCACATCCACCGATTCGCATTGGAGCGGCATGGTGGAGTATGCTCTTGGCCATCCTCGGTTGTGGGGAGAGGCCCGTGCCCAGCAGTGGGACATAAAAAGGGTTGAAGGCAGGTGCCTTGCCTGATTTTAGTTGAATTAAGTACAAAATAAAATTCCATTCCCATCTTCCATTTAAATTACTGTAAGAGGTATGTTCATATAGCAGTCTCATCATTATCAGCAGTAGTGGAACGTACATAAATATCAAGAATTCAAGACTTCAACAGGAACTGGTCCCTGCAGGGGAAGTCGCCACTCGTAAATAATTCTGGTTGTCATTTCGCAGAGATATCGCGGCCTTCATGCAACTAGAAATACATAGGTGAATAACTAGAAAATGTTAAGATTTTTGTAGCGTGTTAAACTTATTTTTTCAACCGGCTTCAAAAAAGGTGGAGGTTCTCAATTCGACTGTATTTTTTTATGTTTGTTACCTCATAACTTTCGATTAGATGAACGGATTTTGATGATTCTTTTTTTATTTGAATGCTGGTGCGTTTTCTTTGGTTCCATTTCAATTTGGTGCAGTTCAGACAACGGCATCTATGAGAAAACCATATAAGTCTTAAACTTGCAAATTCGTAATAAGTATAGGAGCGACAATTTTGAAGTTAGTTGTATTCGTAAAACCAGTTATAGGTAACAAACATAAAAAAATACAGTCAAATTGAGAACCTCCTCCTTTTTGAAGTCGTTTGAAAAACTGGATCAATAAAGGAACAAATGAATGTACCCTAATAATACCGGAGTTGCGCAAGGATCTATTTTATTTGGAACATCGAGTTTCCTAGAGCATACGAGTACGTACGAACATGAAGTTATTAACATTTCAAATTTGGAGGTATAATTAAAATATTTTAGTTTCAAAATTCATTCAATTCCAAGTAATACACCTTATGAATGATTCTTCAGATATTCAGCGTGGGAAAGCTGCAAATTTTTAATTGAAACAAGCTAAGTTTGCTCGATTCTATTCAATTCGCTCGGCTTGCACGAATAATAACCCAGTTTTCATCCCACGTAACATTAACCAAATGTATTCATGAGATGTGTAGACCCAGAACATGATTGAGATCGTCCTTGTTTATTTGTAATAAAAAAGTAATTTTATACTTCATTTTCTGGCTTCGGAATTGCACGAGAATATTCTCTTGAAAGAAAGGTGAAACTAAGTCTATAAACTAATCAGAAAGTAACTCTACAAATAGGACGCAACTTCTTCTAAAAGACATCGAAAATGAATAAAAAACACCGTTCAAAGTGTGACCACCTATAGCATAATTATGGATTGTTTTATTTTATTGGAACTTTTGCCTTTTTATAGGTTGAAAAGCATTCTATGACATTAAATTTATTACCACTATTTAGTGGTAAGAAGAATTGCGATTAAACTTACTCTAATTAGCTTATTTTGAATACTTAGATTACTCTAATTAGCTTATTAGTTTTGAAGTTTTGGTGGTGGTTGCTTTTTTCCGATCAACCAAAATGGCGCCTAAAGCCAATGAAACAATTAATTTATTTGACTCTCATTAAGTGTACTCGTATGTATATTACAATACATTACAATGAATAAAAACAATATTATTTTATCTTACACACAAATGCAAAGATTGATTTTTAGGCTATGCTTAGATTAAATAGTGTTTCATGTTATAACTCTTCTTTGACGCTTGTTTAATTTCAAAATATTAAAACAACTATTTAAAGTTCTTTAGAAATTCAAAAGTCTATGATTCGTTCATCGTCACACTGAATGGAAACGTCGAATTAAGTCTATTTGTAAAATAAAATGAAAACTCTATTGAATTTGTAGCTAGCTGTATTTAAATCAGGAACGGAATCGAAGACCTGCGAACAATTTTGCAAATAAAATTTCTCTGATATAATGAAATTCTTATCGGCGCCGCTGCGGTGAATAAAATAATATTTTCCATTCATCTTTCTATAACATAAAATGTAGGGCTATGTCTGTGTGTTTAATTTTTTTATTATTAAAAGTGATAAACAGACATGCACGCCATCTTATGGTAAGAGGTATCTATGAACATCGGTAATTAATACCAGAAGAGTCTATCGTGAATAGCTCAGAAGGATACTGACTACTGATTACCACGGGATACACTGGACATAATAATATTATGTCGGTAAAAGTTTTCTGTTTAACGGATGGAGCTATTTGGACCAGTGTGGCGCAGGTTTTCAGGATGGTGGGCAGTTTAATAAAAGACACGTAGAAAATCGATGTCTCATAACAGACTTAGATGTTCGTGTTTATCAATTTGGGATTATTAATCACTCGAAGTCAAAAATATATATTGGAGTACATCTCCAAATACGATGACTACTAAAAATTACAGAGGCATAGAAGTGTAGTCGCGAGTAAAAGTTAGTTGTAAAATATTAATGCGAAAACTGTGTATCGTATCATGATGGATCGCTTTCTCCTCGGCTTCGTGTTATAAGGATGATGAAAAGGTGCTCAAGTGATGCATCATGTGAGCATGCCATCATATTAGTGGTTCGCATCATTCGGCTTTAGTTAAAGAAATCTTGAAAATTCTTGTCTAAATTCAACTGTGTATTGTAATGACAATATCGCATATTATTATCGTGTATTTTAGTATTATGTATCTCGCTGGTCATTGGAAAAATGGCCAAACGGCCGAGACGCCATTTCGAAGAGAAGAAAAAATTAGTAATTTGAGATAATTTATTAATTATTTTAGATTTAATTAATTCCTATATGTTTCAGAGAACATGTGAAGCAATGCGATTCCTTGTTTTTGATAAAAGGGTAAAGCTACATTCTAGCCTTACTCTATTCTTGAAGTTTCTGTCAAGTCAGCCTCCCTGGCGACTTGACGACCGATGGGAGTTAATGAGGAAGGACCTCGTAGGCTGAAACTAGTCGGGGATTCCCGAAAATCACACGGTAGTTAAGTTTGTATTTATGTAAATGTGTTCAGACACTCATGAACCAATAATTAATAAAATAGATTTATTTTTACACGTAAATCAATAAAACAAGCGCAATCTTAAGGTTATTTGTATCACAACAAAATAGGTACCTTTAATCTGCGGAACCAAAATATATTCAAAGTCGATGATTAACCGCTCTCGCCCGTTTTATTCAGTTTTATTCATTTTTATTCATTCTATATTCATGCCAACGCTTGCCGAATGTATTCATAGAGCTCCTTTCGAAACTCCGCTGGAAATTTTTCAACAATTTTGCTCCGCGCTGCTCTGAGGGTGAAGGCAGAGTACTTATTGATTGGCGGTTTAAAACATTTTAATTTATTCGCTAGAATAATATGACAATCATTACTGTGTGGTTTGCAGTGAGATTGAAACACGTGTGATTCATCGCCGACCTCGTACAGTTGCAATTTGCAAAGTTGCATTACAATAAGAAAACGTGTTATGCACACGGTCCACTTTTAGTTCTCCTCGTTCTCACTGGGGGCGCTGCTAGTCGATGTATGGAGAAATTTAAAACCGAATTGCGTTTATCTTAAACTACAAAACCTCGTACCTACTGGGGCCTCTGTATTTTTTGTTCCCATAACCGAACGCAAAGTATTGAGTATTTCTAGCTCGACGTCACTTCATCATGAATGCACGTCATAGTCCAAAAAATCAGTTCAATCACTGACCTTACTAAATCTTTACAAACCTTTCGCTCTTCAAACTAAACCCGCTAACGCTGACGCTTATACACTAAAGGATAACCTTAAGGATTTTCCGCCCTTTTGACGTTGCCGGCTCGACGCGGAGACACGGCTAATCTGTTGATATTGATACAACTCCTGGCGATTATTTAAGGATTTTTGCAAACTTTGTCACCACTTCCATTAGCATGGGGCCTTTTGTGACAACTTTCTCTTTCAGTAAGCTTTCAGTTCACAGCCGAGTTCCAGGGTTTTTGTTAGAGTAGAGATTTTAAAACATGCTATGTAGCTCAATATATTTGATTAAAAATTATAAAGTCCTGTCTTATTGCCTTCAACCCTTTTTATGTTCCACTGCTGGGCACGGGTCTCTCCCCACAACTGAGAAAGGCCTGGAGCATACTCCACTACGCTGCTCCAATGCGGATTGGTGATGCCAACTTAGTAGACCTATTGGCATCGACCACCGAGCCTATTGGTATCATTGCTTAATCATTGCTATCAGTTTTTTTAATTGAGGCTATTCTTGCAACTTGACTATTGATATAACTTGAAAAAATAAAGAATAATTATGATAATGCCTAAGAATAACTACAAACATTAATTTCAACTAATTATGTTTAATTTCTTTAACAAAGTAGAGCTACTAAGCCAAATGACAAGAGGTCATTAATTCGATACACCACAAATTGTTCTGTCTAGTATTCTGTAGGTACTGATTTATTTTCATTTCTTTCGGTACCCATTACGATGCCAGCCAAGTTATGACATGACATACATCATTAGTAATATCGTAAATTATGTTATCGTCTAGAATTCAACATCAATATTACGTTTATATTAAACAAAATAGAACAGCACAAATATTTTAAAAAAATACGTACATACATTTATTTATACAGTGCTCAAATTGCAAATTATTTTGTCAATAGTGATCACACCTTCCGTAGGCAATTCATAAATAAACAAATACGAGTACATAAATACGAACAATATGTGAAATACAAAGTTTTGTAACTTTCTTCCACTCACCTTTACAATGTTATCCTATACCTATTTGTTTGTAGGTATAATTCGATAAATATGTGTAAAAGTTCTACATATTCGTGTCATCATAATCGTTACATTTCAATAGCTGATAAAAACGTAGACAATTTTAAGCGTCAATTACTTTACGTGTTTATGGATTGCTTAAACAAGTGTATAATTATAAAAAATCTCGTGTCTATATTGCTGACGGTCGAGTGTATAATTTTTGATATCAATCTTCTACTGTCACTATTGCTATATAACGTAAGAATCCATTACTTTCTAAGAGGTTGGCTGAGAAAAAATGATTGATCGCTCGAAAAGACTTATTGATATCATGTTGCTCCATTCTGGCAGATGCTTTGAAATATGTGTATAATTTATTAATGGTAAAATTGGAAATCCATTTTATGTTCATGTCCTCACCAACATATCATCGAATTTCACAACTTTCAACACTAATATTGATATTTGCACAAGGGTTTCCTACAAGGGAAAACACATTTTAATAAGCCAAAGCCGAAATGGTAGCGTTTTCACTCTTCCCTTTTATGTTTCTCTTTTCTGTTGTCCGTCTGCATTAAAGTGGCCATTATGAACAATGTTTGTAGCGCGTTTTCTTTTTATCCTCATATGCATGTTTTGAGCTCACCCTCAACAAAAACAGCATTCAAAATGTTTTATATTCAGAGTTTTTACAAGAACAGTCGCTTTGTCTGGGTTAACGAGTAAGGGTAATATTGTGTACTTAAAAAAGAAGCGTGTGCAAAGACGTATACGCAATAGAAACGTGCCTGAAAACATGGAACTAATTTATTATTCTAACCAAAACAAATTCTCACTCGCGTGCGGTCCGCGTATACAACTATCAGAAATAGTCACATACAAAAACTATTTGATATATACGTACGTACCACGAAAAAAAGAATTCATACCATTTTCTTGCGTTCCCGTTGACAAAAACTATCTACTGAATACTCTTTCTTTTCCCCAGAGTTTAACCTTAAAATCTGAAACGATAATGCGGTCGCATCTTGAATAAATATTCAGTATCCCGTTTGAGAAAGCTGTTAGGGAAACCTAGCAAACGAAGTCTACATTCAAACGTCTCAACACTTTTTATGTAAAATCTTCAAAACTTTATTAAACCAAAGCAAATACCTTGCGAAAAAACTATGGATGGAACCTAAGACTTGTGTACATGTTGTGTACAATATAAATTTAGTATATACCTATTACCAATTTACTCTTTATTGTTAAACTATACTTAACATAAAAATAACAAAAGGGGACTTAATGCCTAGAGCCATTTTCCAATAGTCTACCCGCTATTTTAGTAGTCCAAATCACAGTGACCCATATCGAGTTTTTTAGTTTTCAACTCTGCAGCAAGGAGACTGATGTATGAAACTGGATTCACTATTAACGTTATTAAAGATTCTATATCTCAACAGAAATTATTACTGTAAATCAACTACAATTCCAAACGGAAAGATAAGGAAATGATAAATGTGAAATAATATTTTCATTTTTGCTATAATTAGCAACTCGAAATAAAAAAGGAACAAGACAAAGATTAGTTTTACGCCAAAATCTCTGCAAACGATCTATATTTTTTACCAGTAACAAAATACTTACTTATTTCTGAGTAAAATTATTCCTTTTCCAATTTTCAACAATAGCATCGCTTGGCTTTAGCACGGTGGAAGTGAGTCGACAAAAAAGACCATGCTTGTCTACTATTTGCAGTATCCAACTCAATAAGGAAACTTCGGGAAGCGTCGCAGTGCGGGTTTTTACTTTGTATGCTTTTCTTTCGTTAATTATATAATTCTTCTATATACTCATTTATATTAATTACTAAATGAAGCCTAAGCGAGCACAAAGGGACATCTTATAGCACAATAATGTACCTACATATATTATGACTGGTGAAATCAATCAAAGTCAGCTATTTTTTTTCTTAAAAGTAGATAGTAATTTTCGAAAACGAAATCCTTCGGAATTCCAGGCGCAGCCAAATAAATATTTCATTGAAATTAAGAATTATATATTTTGTTTTATGATATGAAGTAGCAGACGAGCATGCAGGCCACCTGGTGTTAAGTGGTCGCTACCGCCAATGGACATAAATATATAGATATCTACATCCAACTACGGAGGTCGCATATAGTTGCGTTGCTACCCAGGGGGCTGATGGTCGCCTCATGTAAGTGTGGCCGGCATATTTCCATTTGCTTAGTCAATAATCTAAACTCTCGAACACATAATCTTTTATTTTGAGCACAAAAAATACAAAAATCATAGTGATCTAAATTAATTAACTAAACGCCATTCGGTGTATTAGTCTAACCTAAATTATATTCTGATAGCCGTTTACGTGACGTACACAATTGGTTTACCGGATTACGAGGATAAACTATGATTAGATCCGATTAGGTTTGCTGCGATGGATAAACACCAGTATGATGCCTACGGATATGCTGGAGAAATATGAATAGTGGCCTCAGAAGTTTTAAAAATAATCTTATAAAATACCTTCAGGATTAAGCTCAAAGCGCCTCACCGGCTGAGGGTCGCCACGAGACACGTGCCTTTGCCTCTAAAGTAGGAAATATCTTAAATTCCGCTGTTCTCCGACGACTTACTGAAATGAATTCCACGGTTATTGAATGGTATGGAGGTCAGATGGAATGAGAAAATTTTAATTATAAAATAGCTTTTACAATTCAAGCGGTGAGTCCAAAACGTGATTGGAAATAACTTAACGAAGGTACTCTTAATTTGAATGTGATTAAAGGGGTGCCATCCTTTCATTTCTTTTGCTTTACAGATCATAAAAACTAAGGTCTTACCAACTAGGGCATATTTATTTTCATTTTAAATTAGAAACGAAGGAGCGTGTAGGTTATCTTAATTGTGTTTCACTTAAACCATCTTCCCAAACTTTCAATATATATATATAGCTAAGCTAAATTATGAGCAAAGTTGTTTCAAACAAATTTTATTGAACATAAAATAAATCCACAGATTCATTATGATGTGATGTCGGAATAGAATAAATCTTTTTCATCTTAGTTTCCGGTAGATTCATGCCGAGATACACTTGGTCCCTGAGTAACGGTTATGAGAAATCTTACAGCAGTTCAGAGCCATAATACGGCCATTTACATATGTCATGATACATAGAATAGAGTTATTTGAGAGCTTCTTCGTATTTTCTTTCGTAAAGAATATTTACGACTAACTTTTAGTAGGTATGTAACATGTAAAATGTTAAAAATAGATTTTACATTTAAATTCAGGTTCTGTTCTGAAGTTCTATAGAACATTTTACTTTTACGCTAACTTTTTGCTATATATACTTAATATGACAAAACTAATTGCTGATATCGAAATATCAGTGCAATATTTACCTTTCATTTCCGTATTTTATATTAAAGCCTCTATAAATATAACATTTTCCACGTTACAGTTTTTATCAATATCTAAATATAGCATAATAATACAACCAATAAAGAAACCTATGACTGGTTAATTTTATTTATGGTTTTATTTTATGGTTAACATTAACGTATAAAAACAATTTAGGAAAATTTGTGGACAAATTACGGGTAAACACAGCTGTTACTTAACTCGCTTGGAGCCTCGAGATAATATTAGAATTCTGTGGACTCACTTACATTGTGACTATTAAGATGCGGTAAACATTAATGAGAATACGTATCTTACGTTTATTTATAATTTATAAAAATATATTTATGTATACCTGTTCAAAATTAATTTAAATAGTTATAAATGAAAACCAAAACAGTTCAAATATAAAATGCTGTATCCAAATGGCTGTATTTTCCCGAATGCTTAATTTTTGACCGAAGTAAGCGTCAGTCTTTGGGCCGTTCGTTGGTCGTCTCAATAGAACCCGCACATAACTTTTCTCGTATTAGCAATTTAGTGAAAGAATATTGCGCATCTGGTTCCGGTCCAAAGACACCGTCCAGAGCAGAATCTCCATTGCATTCTATCTCTTTTGCACCTACAGAATATGTTATAAAGTAGAAAAGAAACGGAATATTCAACGGTAACACATATACGGTTAAATTCATAATCGCAGCTATTATGTTTTTAAAGGAGGTAATACCGTTCGTTGCTTGGTCAATGGTTAGAAAAATATGGAAACCCATTTAAATTACATTCGATGTGATGTAAAAACTTTCATTTAATTTTTAGTGAAATTTTTCACGGGGAGAAACCTTCAAATGGTACCCGGGTAGTGACACCGGTTGATGTGGGATTCTTACCGCACTGAAACCC
>DWQL01002188.1:0-10201 GCA_018231265.1 Noctuana haematospila
TTTAAGACTTATATGCTTTTCTAATGAATGCCATTGTCAGAACTAGACCAAATTAAAATGGGACCAAACGGAAAGCGCAGCTTTCAAATAAAATAAGAATCATCAAAATGGGTTCACCCAGTCGAAATTTATGAGGTAACAAACATAGAAAAAAAAGTACAGTTAGTCTGGTAAATGTTGATTGATTAATGTACTAAACGATATGTCTAATTACCTAGGATGTTCTTAATTTTTTAGATTTTCACGCAGACCAAGATGCGGGGATAATAATAAACATTTTAGTAGTTTTATCCACGCACATGCTTTTATCTACATACAAATTTTCCACATTTTCTCTATGATAGGTAAACTAACACACCTCTTCGATTGGGTGCCAAAACAAATAAAATGGCGTGACATAAACTCTATGACGCAAATAGGAGTAATAATATTGGTCATAAGTAGCGGAACAGCCAGTTTAGTTTATAAAATTTTGATTTATAAATCGGTAAAGTTAGCAAAGGCATCCCTTTCAGCCTAGTTCAAACATGGCGAGGATATTTGTAAGGAAGAAATTTACTTCCTAAATAGGGAGTAGGACCTACCTTCAATAGCAGTTTTCGGACATGTAATGTCGTCGTGAAGTAAATCTTAATCAGTTTAATCAGTTTAAAAGTGTAAAAACGTCTCTAATCAATAATAACTTAAAACAAAATATTTAATATTACCGCACAAAGTATTTGATATTATCGAGCACTTTAAAAAGTTTTACAGACAACCGTGTTAAATTAATTAACTTCAATTGAACGTTTGTGTTATCCTATGGTTCTACACGATTACTAAAAGTAAGTTTAATGACTTAAAAGTAACTCTTGGGGCCTCTTCACGTATTTATACAATTATATCGATATCTTTTAAGTCGTCTCTTAGTTCATCAAACTCGGTTCTGTCAACAGCTGAACATAAGGGAACATAAAGGGTGGTACACAAATACAATCCAAGGTTGTACTAATCCTTCTGCCGTCACGTGCCAAGGCCGACTCCCTTTGAAGTCTGAACAAAGACATGTCTCATCAATTCTTTGATTTAGTATTATTATTGCCATTATTTTACTGTTTTGTAAGTATTTTTCTTATTAACTATATTTTTTTAAATCAAAAAAGAATTATAAAATGAATTTTATTACTGATATTTAATAAATACTCGTAGATACATTTATCTAGCTCTACGTAATATTTTTCGGCACACAACCAATCCCCTAGAGCTGATAAAAACAAAACGTTGTTTATTTACTAACATTAATTTTATCCATCAACACAAGGGCACCAGTAATCCCTTTACACCGCGACGCCCTTTGAAGTGAACACAAAGACACAGCGTGTGTGTCATTAATCTACCGTTCAAGACTCGGAAAACCTTAGTTTTTGTTTTCCTAACTACATACGGATAAAGTATGAAATTGAAATATATATGGAATAATATTATATGCCATATTATTATACACATACCTATTTATGTTTGTAGAATATTTATATTGACTGTTGTTTTAAATTGCAGAAAATGCTTTTAGCATTAGGTCCGCCTTTGTCCCGATGCTCTGTACTCGGTTCAAAGGAATACATACCGAATCTGTAAAATGTACGTTAACATAATAAAACACAAGATTTAACTACATGTGCCAAACTTCTTAATTCACCTAAAGTGCCTACCACTGTTACCGTCAAGACCCCTCGCAAAGTAACTAAGATGTGATAGCCCAGTGGTTGAATTTCAGGCAGTCCTACTACTACGGCTACTGTTCTGGCAGGTCCGGGTTTGAACCCCGCATGCACCTCTAGTTTTTCAATAATTATATAATAATTCTTAATAGCAATTATAGTAATAAATATATTTTTATAGTTGTCACATAATTTATAACAATAATTCAATGTATAAATGGTTTTAATAACAATGCGTCACCGCACGGGACACGAGAAGGGCCATTCGTCACGGTGAGTCACGGACACGTCGCGCCCTTGTGCACTACGCCTTACTTTTCATATGTTTTGAGATTAACTATTTTATCCAATTTACTCGTAGGATTTTACACGTTACAAGATTGACTTGTAAGACTTTTCACATTTATAACTTCAATGGAAAAGCTTGAGGAAAAAAGTAGACGAAAATTATAGGACCTAAAATATTTTTTTTATTAATTACAACATACCACTTAAACAAACCTAAACCAAAGCGAGTTAATAAATAATAATAAATTATACTTTGTACAATAAATTTCGTCGTACAAAATTGTCGAGCACTTACCTTACTTAATGCAAATTTAAAACTTATACAGGTACGTATATCAATTTCTGATGGATGCCACTGTCTGAACTGGACCAAATTGTAATCAAAGGACAAAAATACAAATTACTAAGAACCTTTTTGAGATCAGTTTAAAAAACGTAGTAAACAAAAGTATACCTTATTTTCTTTTATCTTTACTATACCAACTCGCTCCTCTTATGACCGCTCTGAACACCACACATTCACATATCCACAAGCACCAATTACATCTGCGCACACGCACACTCCCGACCTTTCAATCACTATTGCCTTTTAATCCGACAAGCAAGCAAACCTGACATCTAATAACCAATTCAAAATGGCTTGCTGCCAACACCGTCAGATGTGGACGCTTTACTCATGTTTACAGATTTACCCCTTCGCTACTAATATCACTCCGGGGTTCGCCATTAGTAAATGTAAATGACAGTTATATTGCCGAAGGGCGGTTTAATATAGTTGGAGTGGTCAGCACAGAATGTAATAATAATCCTACTTATATTATAAATGCGAAAGTTTCTAACTATGGATGGATGAATGTTTGTTATTCTTTCACGTAAAAACTACTGAATGGATTTTATTGAAACTTAACAATAATATAGCTTATGTATCAGAATAACATATAGGCTACAATTGATTAAGTGGGCACTCCCCATGGACAGCCACGTCCAATCTAAAATAAGAGAGAAGTCCTATCTAAAATCTATGTGGAGATGGTCGACTCAGGTATCTTTAGCATCCTTAACCAAAACACAAGAAAATCTAAAGACATATCACTTTACAAAGATGTTTAGACAGTAGAGATAGTGCGATGGGGAGATATTACGGTCTCTTATGACTACCGCCAAGCAGTTACATTTTGTCTCCAAAATCATGTTACTGTGGGCTTGGCTTTATAAACCATTTTTGGGCGCATTCTGGGGAAGATTTGTTGTTAGTGTCTAGCATAATATAATATAGGTATCGCTAATCGTAATATACTGGATATTTCGATTTTATAAATTATTATTTCGAAATTTTAAAATTGCGATATTTAACGCCCTTTTTTGGAGATACACGGCAAGCACCTACTCACTCTTGAGACTTCTCTGAACGAAATAGCAATCTTCGATGGGTAATGAAATAAAAATCTCGAAATTTGAGTTTCATTTGTATACTTACCTATCGATAATATAGCTACAAATCACTCTACGACTTCGTGCACTTTCTGCGTTCGTAAAACCAGATCCAGGCAACATAAACCGCTGAATTTGAACGCGCGGCGTCCGCGCGACTACCGTGACGTCGGCAGATGCGCTTGCGTCACGCACTCTGACAGATTTTAATACTCATATGTACGAGTATAGAATGTTTATCGGTAGTTTCAAATTCAACAGACATTTTTGCAATCTATCCAACGTGTTTCGAAACACTTTTTACAAAATTGATAGGCAATTTACCTACTAATACATTTTATTATTACATAAACGTCATTATATGCAGTGTGATTTGATATATTCCATTTACTCTTTTTGGGAATATGTATCTTATTCGCGTTTTTCAAGTAAAGGCTTGTGAATTATTTACTCATTAAAATGCTTCTGGATATGGGCCTCCATACCTATAGCAAATAAGGAGGATCTCATACGGAGGTTATGAAATGTACGAAAAACCACACTTGAACTACTTTTAAGGATTTTTGTGTGGTTAAGGGGCTTCTTACCTTCTTGCCCACGATCTATAATATAAGACTGTATCATCTTGCCGCTACATTAAACAACAGTTGTAAGTATCCACAGAGACTACAATAGTATATTTTTTCTTACTTTACAAAACATATTCTATTACGTAGAAGAGAAAGAAAAAATTAAGACTAAAATCCTATTTTTATAAGAATACCTTATATATGCCGAATATTCTGCAAGTCCTTATTATATTCATACTCTTTTCTAATTTTCTAGAAACGGCACCACAATTCAAAAGATTTGTGTACATTTTTATTTAAAAAGTTTTGATGAACGCCACAAACTGAACACGTAATATTGTTTATTCTCGCATAAACCGTTCCGTGCTTCCTGTCCAAGGAACCAGCCAGGTATTCGCAACATTTTGCAACGCTCCAACAACACAACAATAGTTGAACGTCGGATGTTACGATAAAACAATAAATTTTGATCGCGTACGAGTATTATCTAAACTTATGCGTTGCTTGTATTATTTTAAATACGCCATTTCCTCAGTTTATTTCGACTACAGCTGAGCTACTAGGGTTGCTTGGGATTTGAGTGATTTAGTAACTATTTATATATTATAATAATACGTGTTGCTTGTATTATGGTCTCCACCAATCGGCATTGGAGCAGCGTGGTGGAGTATGGTCCAGGTCTAGCCCGGTTGTGAGGAGAGACCCGAGCCCAGCAGTGGGACATAAAAAAGGGTTGAAGGCAATACGTGTTGGCCACTTAATAAGTCCAATTTTACATCAGATAGCTCCCTAAACTAATATTGCCCCTAAGGTAATAAAGCTCAACAATGTATTTTTTAAGGCGCTCTCCATTGCTAATGCCCTTGAGCGTTTCCCCTACCCGTCTTCCATCTCATATTTCACAAATGAGTAGCAGCTTATACCCCAGATTTGTAGGGGCAAATCAGCGCCCGACGCGCGACATTTTTTCATTTAAAAGATAATTGAGAAAACCAATTGTTATAGTAAGTTTTAGTTACCTCAGTTTAGACTAACGACGACACGAGACCTAATCAGACTTTTGAGACAACTTTTAGAACGCCTTTAGTAAAAGTGTATACGAATTTTTGCTTAAGCATTCCATATCAACCCTGTAATTTAACCAGTAAAGTTTACCGTCGTGCGTCAAATTTATATGCAATAGTCTCGCCAGCGTGATCTATTTAAAATTCAGGAACTCATAAACCGCGATACTGAACAATAAACTTTTAATACCCAAGTGTTTTCGCAAGATACTAATGTGTTTTCAATACTGTCTCAAGGGCGAATGGAAATAGGCCTTTTCGGTAAGAACTATTCAGATATTAATTTCAAAGATAAGATTAAAATTGAGGTTAAATATAAGTACCTAAATATAAAATACAACAGTAATTAGATATAATAATATCATGCAGCTTTGCATGTGTAGAAAGAAATTGAAAATACCATAGCTTTATAAAACACCATAGCTTTAAGCAAAACCCTTGCACTTTACAGGAACAAGGATTTATGGTGCTAACACGCACATAATAGTGTTAAATGAGGATTTATAACTAAACAACTCATCGTTTTATCAAACACCGTTTCAAACATACGCATTGTTCGCAGAAGTCTTGCTTAAACTAAACTGCGATCTAATATTGGAACCAGTGTTTATGGGCGATTTGACGCTCCATTAGCAGTTGTGTTTACACGTAGAATCAAGGATTAGTTTACAAGAATATTGAGAATTGAGACTGTTCACTTACAATGCTATCGATTACATCGATTACAACGATAAATAACAATGTGTTAAAACATCTACTTAGTAACATGCAATTCCTATATTAAAAGAAATAGATTCTTTGAAAAAAATGTACGTGATATTGATACGCACATACGAGTACTTAAATTTTAGAACATAGTTTTCTCATGGATGCCGTTGTCAAAATTGAACGAAATTAAAGCATCAGCTTTCAAATAAAAAAAGAATCATCTAAATCTGTTCACCCAGTTGAAAGATACGAGGTAAACATAAAAAAATCTGTCGAATTGAGAACCTCCTAATACTTTTTGAAGTCGGTTGGCAACCGATCTCAAAGATATCCAACTTATCCAATTATAACATAATTTTATAATTATAACAATAAAAAATCCCCACCCCCAGTGTAAATTAATCCCCAAAAGTAATCCCCACCATAACACGACAAACGTGGCTGAATATGCCACAAATCTGTAGCGCGGTTAATAAATAGTAAACAATAATACAAACTACAAGTACCTACTGCAACATATTGACAGACTTTACTCCACAACTCCCAATGTTTATAACATGAATCAACGAGATGCATCGCAGAATACATCGGTAATATTCCAATAATATAATCATCGGTCAGAGATTGCAATTTGTATACATTCAACATTTCACCATCACCAAGGGTTAACTGGAGAATGCCACTAAGCATTAAGTTTTCTGTTTGGAGCTTAGGTTTAGAATAAAGTGTAAATCTTCTATATATATATACTTGTAATAAATCTGTAAAGAGAGGTAAATTCTGTACATGAAATATATTTCTAAAATAACTATCGGGGGTGATTAGGGATCGATACTGATGCTAAAAATTCAATCAGTAAAATTTTTGACTATCTGTCGGTCTGAGCTGGTTATACTCGTATATACTTTATCCAAGTATACTTTTCATCACGCTACAATCAATAGGAGCAGAGCAGTGACGGGAAATGGTGGGACATTCTTTTTAACGCAGGTGAAACCGCGGGGCACAGCTAGTACATAAATAAAACCTTTTAAATCAATTTCATCGTGCACCATTTTGCAACAAGCAACGAAGAATTCTTTACCTTTATAGTGTTATTTTTGTCAATGACAATAATTTATACATTTGAAATGCTTAGTCCTGTATGACTGACGGATTAACGCACAGCCTAAACCGCTGATCGTAGAGACTTGAAACTTGGAGGGTGTGTTCTTGGTATGATATAGACATCTGATAAGAAAGGATTTTCCGAAATTCTACCCCTAAAGGGGTGAAAAACGGGGGCAAAGTTTGTATCGGACAACATGATGTCTTGGTCCAATCTTTTTTGATATTTAGGGCCCGATTTTAAAATACACGTGAGGTCGCAGGGATACCCTAGTGATAGTATGGTTGTAGTTGGTAACACACATATGATACAGCCGTTTAGAAATACATTTTCCAATTAACGGGGCATCGCTGGCGCGTCGCCCGCTGATTTACTGCCGGCAGCAGATTCATGGGGCAGCTCGGTGCTCGATATGCGTTGGAAATGCCCTTGGACATGTGTATTCCGTATAAATCTACGAGGAATTGCATGTAGCTACCTATTGTCCTTTAATAATATCTCGTCCCAACTTCCGTGCTTCGGAGATATTTCCATCTTTCGTTGAATGGAATAAAAACTTTATGTATCTGTCTCTGGCCCGTCTAGAGTTAAAGCAATATTTAGTTATATGATGATGCATTGAAGAATGTTATACAGAGTACCTTTCGCAAGCTTACTCATCTTGCTTCCGGCGCAGAAAACGATGATCGAATGATTTCCAGTGGGCGATATAGTGACGTAGGATGAAAACTAGGTTCGTGGTTACTGGGTTTGCTTTTGTGAGTGATTGGTTCATATGAGCAACTCTGTGTTTACTGCTTAGGTTGTCCTGTAACTTTTGACTTCCTCCTAACCTAACCTGACCTAATATAACCTAACCCAACAGAATCTGCGACCAATTGAATCTATTGTAGCTGACCCTTGTAAGTTACTACTTACTCGTAGGTTACCCGTTCGATATTAAAGATAAAAAATGTTTATTTGTGCAATGTATAAAAATGTAAGAAAAATTATGTAATATGAATGTTTAGTTCACCTACTTAATTACGAATTAGTTTTACCGTTACCCAATATTTAATAAATTAGGCTGGTTTACATGTTTCTCGATATTACAATAATTTCAATCCATCTTCGCTTAAACTTTTTTCTTACTAACTATGTAATGCAGTTCTGATTACATTTGTTTTCGATTCAGTGCAAATAAATTTATAATCGGAACAAAGTTACAAAGAAATTGCAAACATTATAAAATGTATGTTGGCGTTCGATACGTTACTAATGAGAACACGTAACTCACTTGCACCGGCTGTATTTACCAGTACGTATCGCCAGTACAACTTAACGTATTTATAACTCGCATGTTCTACGAATCCGCCCACTATATATAAATGTCGCAGGAATAGCGCTGACATCACTAAATGCACCAACTCTGACGTCATAAAGGCCAATGTATTCAAAGTGTTGTCCATTTATTATCTGCCTAACAACATCAAAAAAATTAAGGCAAAAGTAAAACCATCTTAGATACTAATTGTACAATAATAGACGTAACTGTTATGGCTAAGAATATTAAATAAATAATTCACGATAAAGTTCTATGTGATTAAAATTAATTATATTTGAATTAATTTGTACAAAAAAATTGCAGATTCTCTCAAATTTACGAGAAGAGTCTGCAAAGAAATTATAGTTTTCTAAAAATAACTCCAAAACTTGCATTATTTAGTAGAGGATTAAAGAAACACGTATCGTCAGTGCTACAATAAGAGAAATTGATTCTACGTCAGCTTATAATAAATCTATGGATTCTACATTGACTTAATTTTCTTTAGGTTACATTCTTACTCGTACATTTACTGAAGCATTCTCAGACCTTAGGCGTAGCGACTCCTACGCAGGTGCTACGTTGGAGTTCTATACAAATGTTTTATAGAAGATTGTTATGTCAGTCAGTTAGTCACCTTTGAGTTATATGTATATTTAGATAGATAGACTAATCGTATGACAATAAAAATCATACCTTGATTCATTGCAATTGTATGTATTTCAAACTTCAGTCGTTTCAATTCTATAACAAATTATCTGAGTTACTCTGAATACTAATGTATCAGGCTAAAGCTATACTGTACAGTTAATCATTTGTGATTTAACACTTGACTTTAAAGGAGTGCCGAGAGTTTTTTTCCTCCGGCTTTTTTTCTCCCGGCCTACCTTAGCCAAAAGGCCGCCTAAAGCCGATGTACTGTGTTATTTGACGTTCATCGACTGTATACAAATACATTATGATAAAATGAAATGTTTTTATTTATTTTAATGCTCTGAAGAGTGTAAAAATGGAATGAAGGTGTAAATGATAAGCCTCATTCGACACTTACTCTCTCTGGACCGGAAGTCCCGCCCACGTGTTTATAGTACTACAAATGAATGAATGAATGAACGCCTCCTTGTGCTATAAAAAGTACTGCTATAACTTTTTCGTTTCGTTTTATTTATACAATACTAAAACCTGCTGAATTTACATTTCATAGCAGTGAAAATGTTTGTTTTGAAAAACGAGCTTAATATATTTTTGGAAGTTTTAAGTGCGAAGCCTCATACCGAACTCAAACGTCCGGGGATGTCACGTCCGTCACCACTTGGCAAACATATATATGTTCACATATTATTATATAGACAAAATAGTCTTTACAACTTCAAAGTAATTCGGTAAGTACAAAATAATACAATGTACCTACAAAAAATATACTTACGTCTAATAAAAAATAATCGACGTCATGTTTAGTATGTTTAAATTATTTACATAATATAAAAAAGAGTAGGTAACTAAATGTGCTTCATCGCACATGGACAAAGTAAAACTATTCTAGTTACAAAATATTATCGCGCCTTTAAAACATAACATATTGTCTGGCTTCGCTACGAAAACTATATTTAGCTGCGCTCCAAAATTAACTTCTAATACGCTGATAGCCAAACAGAATAACACAAGTATGCCGGTTATTTTGAATTAAGATATAAACAATCGGCTAAATGTATATATTAAATTTCGAGAAGGTGTTAGTATCAGTCAGCACCTGTTCACGCCCTAGGGCGCCCGCCCCCGCCCTCGTGACTTTAATGGCGGAACGTTGATTCATCTAATAAATTAATAGGACATAAATACTATTATGATATATACTGTGCCATCATGAAGGCCCTAAATGGACTAAAATAAGTTTCCAACAAATACTTTCAACCTTTTTTATGTCCCACTGCTGGTCACGGGTCTCTCCCCACAAACGGGGAAGGCCTGGAACATACTCCACCAAGCTGCTCCAATGCGGATTTGTGGAGATACCGGATAGTGGCCAACCCGTA
>DWQL01002189.1:0-10200 GCA_018231265.1 Noctuana haematospila
GCTTATTACGAATAATATAGCATAATTAAGTAGTTCCATGTTCACTGGAATTCAAAACTGTAAGTATATAACTATCGCTAGCACTCAATACCGCTGTCTCTCACGCCTCAGTCCACTTTGGGGCAGAGTTCAGACTTTGCGGTCGACCTACACGAGTAAATCGTTACACCGCACAACTGCATATTGCATATTCGTGAACGTGTAATTTGGTCCCATCAACGGCACGATCGGTAGAAGGCTCGCAAATCGCGTAACACACCCAATACCAAATTACACAGTTTATTGACTGCTGTCCGTGTGTTCTATGCATTTTACGTACCATGTTAAACGCAACGTCAAATGTTATAAATGTTCCAAGTGAACGTAATCCAATTTATGGTTGAGATTTTCTACTAACTACATTTGAGGTCGAGCAATTCATATCTACCTCTTGTTTTATAGATGGTATCTATGGATGGTATTATAAAGTGATGAAAGTTTATTACTTTTAGAAGTTTTACTTTCATGACACAATAATGGTCTTGCCTGTTCCATCATTTCTAATGTGAAATATATAACACTTAACATACACCTACAACACATAACGCATAAGCTTATGCCCGCGAGTTTTTCTGCATAGATTTCAGAACTCGGTCTAATGTCTACAGAGATATTAAAAGCGTTAAAAATTTGTGTCAAACAAAAAAGTTATAAGATGTAATATTTTACTCGTAGGTAACAGGATCCTCATAACACGAAGTTAATTATGATAAAAATAAAATTAGGCGCCTAACAAATAAACTTCTCGAATAAACGTCGGATACCAGTCTCAATTTTCTTAGTAATTGTGATTTTTTAACGCATCACCCTCTAACTAAGTTAACTCAGCTAAGTGCCACTTATTTTTTAAGAAAAAAAATTGAGATCAAGGAAACACAGACAACAAGTCTAACTCCTAGATACTACTAAACCATCACTGTTAGTGCCGGTACAAACTTAATTCGATATTGCCAATAAAAAATAAGTTAAAATTAACTTTCTTAGTCACAGTTACTCAACATTTAGAAAAGGTCGTCTGTTGAACGGAAACCAAAATGGAACCGTCGTATTTTCGAGTAACAAACAATAATATTTGCAAAAACTCATCGCTGCGGCTCCGCCATTGCCACGTTGGGCAAGCTCGGATGTTTGTAAAGCTGTGACTAAACGTGAATAAAGACCAACGACGAACACCAACGGAAGTTGATACCAGAATTAGGTACGTTTTGAAATACGGTACGCTTTTACCATAATCACTAATATTGCCTGGAATTGATACTTTTATACATAATATATTAATGAAGCAGCTAGCACGGAACGAGTAGTGTATAGTGGTTGCATTTTCTCGCAGTTTTTTGCATATTTATTGACGGTACAGCATTCAGAGAGCCCTGGTTCGACACAGGGAATCCAAGTGTGGAGCCACGAGTAAAAAGAGTTACTTTAATTTTTTTATTATTAAATTAAAGTCTTACTTGGGCTTCGGAACAAGAAATCATCATAATTCATAATTTTTAACAAAAAAATTCCTTACAAATATTTTTTTTTATATTCACCATTAATCTGTAAGTAGGCAACGTAACAACGTGGGCATTTGATATTAACTTGGAGTATTTATGCATTTACCTTAAAGGTTAATGAAGCTGAGACGCGGTATTGTTTTGAGGTTGCATCAATTATATGAAGATTTATATCGTACCAAAAACGTAAATGTGCAAGAAAGCCAAGTTCACAATGAAAAAAGTTGAAAGATAAAACTCGCATAATAGCTTCTCTAAAAGAAGTGAGATTGAACTTGATATCAGTTCTTGAAGTTTCTTTAATTAAACATAGTTCCTGTCATGCATCATATAATTGAATTATTTTGATATATTTGTTATATTCTACCTATAAAGTATATATAAAGAAGACTTGACAAGTTTTACATTCAACAAAACTTTGACTTTAATTAGAGATGTGTGATTTGAATTTCGATTATTTCATTTACTTTCTTTTACCTTTTCATTATGGCACACGGAGGACTAAAAACAATTTAAAATTCCACCTTAAATTTTGCACATAAAGAATTAAGTTCTACTATTTCTATGGTACAGGTATGGTATGGTAAAGGTACGTCACGCTAATGAGTAGCAAAACGCATAATTATGGATTTTACTTCATATAAAATGGTCTTTTTAAAAAAATGTGGCGATACAACACGACGAAGTTATAATTCACAAAAAAAAGCATCTACCTTCAGAGCCGTGAGTTTCAAAAGCATGGAAACTTTATCCTCAATTAGCTTTAATGTGTAAAAACCATTTCTCAATAACATCAATTCAATTAACAATACTTGACTTGAGCAGTATGACTTCGCTTGTAATTATAGCAAGCGATGTAGAGGCCAAGGTTCGATCCCGTGTCAGCCATTACGCAGAATTAATTAACCGCCACTCAACAAATGTTAAGCCCGTGGTTATTATTTTTTGTGACTTCCTCATTCTTTTGACGATTAAGCCATTAATTCCATTAACTATTCAGTAACTGACATTTAAATTTTAGTCTTATGGTTACTTAATAATATTTCAATGTTAAAGTTATATTATATTTATTAAAAATTTGACAGACCACATCGGGGCATCTAATCATAACTGCCTATACGATCCATAGTTTTCCAATATTTAGAAACAAATGTAATCATAAGTTACTAGTTAATGACGCTATAAACGCTATAAAGGGAAATAAATGCCTTTACTAGGAATTCTTGTCTGTAGAAAACCAAATTCGTAATTTAAATTTCATACAGCTGGGAGTCGAACCCTTTAAATAGCAGAGCGGCAAGGTAAAAATCATGTCAAAACTATACCACGTCGTTACTCCTAGCCCTGAACTAAGCAAATAATTTCGTCACGATTCTCAAATATGAAGTCGTTTTAAAAATAACACGACTTGCTTCTTCCTCACGACACGGCGCTCTATCACTTCCTATTGTAGTCATATAAAAACTTCAACTGGGAAGTTACTTAACGACTAAACGACACAAACACATAAATAGTAGCAAAAAACAGGTGCAAATCAAGAGAAGTCCAATAATAATAAAAAGTTATGTGCAAGGAAATGACTATTAACAATAATTTTATACATCTTTAAAATAATTCATTATATCTGGCAATGGAAGGTCCATTCGCATTGAGTGTATGACTTTAGGCAAGCAATTAATATAATCTAAATAAATAAAAATTAAATGCTGTTAAACACAAAAATCAAGAACGGATGCACTGATTTTACTTATTACTTAATAATTACAAATCACCCGGTTTCATGGTATGAAAAATGTTAACAACTCTACGGAAATTCTTTTCCCATACGAGCTGTAGCTCCTTTTTTCTACGTTAATTTGCCATGTACTCTGTACACGACTACAGTTTGTTTCAAAATATTTCCTTTGAAATCCTTTCCACGATTTCATAGCTAACAAAAACCGATACATAATAAATAATAATCCACGGTATCACCATGGTTTAAACAAGAGGCTTTTGTCGCAATACGTTAAGCGTTTCCTTGTAAGCCTGCATTACAAAGGCTTTTAAACACTAATGTAAAGAGCAGGTTTCCTAGAAGATGCATCGAGCGCAAACGCCAAAAGCAAACACGGTCTTTACGACACTTCACGACGAATAATGATATGTATTCTGTGAGTCTGTGACCTACCGACGCAGTTTGGTTAGGGTTGCCGAAATGATTTCAGTGTACTGAAAATTTAATTCTCATAGATAATTCCCTGTTAGATTGGCGAACGTGCAACTTATTTTGAACTTATGTAACTTTATGTGAAAAGATCCTCAAGTGCAATAATTGTAAAGCCAGTTCCACACGACCCAAATTGATTGGCAAACTCACCGTGCAGTCTAGCCTACCCAAAGAAGATTACTAACTTACAAGACATTGACAATTCAAGTAAATTGGCAATCGAATTGCATTTTGTTGATAGACTTAAACATAAAATTTTTTTGTAAGGATACCTCATGCAGCCGTGGGGTTTTGGTCACATACCCACCGGGTTGACAAAAACAAAACTTGCTACCATTACATTGTTAAGGTTAACATCGACGAAGCATATAATTGGAGTTACTGAAGAATACCTCTCTTGGGCTAGGACTGGGGATAGACACAAGACTGAGGATAGACCCAAAAATGTCGTCATAACATACTCACAGCTTGTAGTGACAACCCTACACAGTTCATCCTGTACAGTATCTCGACCCAGATCGCTTCGCTAAATACAACCTCAATTTGTTTTTCTAATGCTCGAGCAAGCTTTTAACCGTATTAACATTGCAAGACACACATATGAGCACAAACAAAACACATCAAGGCCAGAAGGTTACTATGCCGTCTCCTGAAAGTAGTCCGTTGATCAGGAAAGTATATTCAGTCCCATTCAAAAGGATTCGTCACCTAAACTTTATATTCTAGTTGATATGGATCAAAACCGCTTGCAATATGATTCATCTTAATTTGTTATAATTGACTGCACGTAGTAACAAGCCTGTATTTAACCCGTGCATAAATAATTTCGAGTGTCAAGTATGATATGGTTGAATAAATGTTTCGGTGTAAATCTCGGAGTCAAATGACATTTACTCGTAAGAAAGGTTCGCCGCGCTGCGCAGCAATGTGTGTTTTCTTTTTAACTTTAAAATACTGTGAACATAGAATTCCCATTTTTATGTAAACAGCTAACAACGATGTGGCTTCACCATCTTTATATAATTTAATACATTATTGTGTAAAGACAATGAGATACGTAACGATAATTACTAATGAATATTTCAGGAAAGTAAACCTATGAAATACAAGGTACATAATTCGAGCCATTTTATAGATCTTTTTCGAGCATCCTAAAGTATAATAAATATATTACGTACATTGTCACATCTCTAATAAACTTTATGCCTGTAAAGATATTGTTATGAATTTTGAAAAGCATTTGTGAATCTCGTCTAAATATTCTATTATATAATAATACATTAAATTACATATAAAGAACTGTGAATAGTATCCAAATATCCAAACCAGACGATTTCTAGTATTTCGGTGATAACGGTAGTGGGTGGCGCATAGCAAATATGGCGGTATACCGGTTTGGCAACCATATAATGACCACTTTCGTCGATATCAAACTGATTACGTCGATATGGGCTTATTTCTGTATAAGCCAATAAAGGTTTCCTTTCTCATGCTTACAAAACATAGACTTATTTTGTATATATTTTGATATTAGCGTTTATCGTAAAGTAACTAAAAAGTTATAAGACTTACCTATATATTTTAAGGTAACACTAACTTGATTCATAAATTTATATTTAAGAATCAAAAGATAATAAATGTAAGTAAAATACATTACAATGTGCCGCGATTATATTTTATGACATGACCTTGACTATTTCACATACATTAGACATCAACGCGTGTCAAATACAGTTAAAAACAAATGTAAACCTAAATAAGTATAAATTAAGAAGTTATAATATATCCATCCAAAAATAATATACCATTATTAGTTTACTTACTTAATCCTTTGGCTCAGTGACCTGCCTCTGTCCTGCTCGGTCTCTTGCCAATTCCCGGCTAGAAGCTAGCCCAGGCCAGATTTAACTCTGTCTCTCCAGCTATATTCGACCAGCAGGGTTCAACTAAACGATTGTTTGTAGACAATCCCGAAATCCCGGGATTCCTAAAATGGTCTGGGATCGAATACCCTATACACGACTACAGTCTGGTAAACTAACCCGCTGGCAAGAGCTACTCGTATAACTATTAACTTATCCGACGTAATACACGCATAATCGGCACCACTTGATTCGACCGGTTGCCTCTTACTTTCCAAGTGAAAGTAGCGTTATAGGGTACAATCTTGTGAACTCATATTTCTTATGTTATTGCGGATTTTGGCCGCGGATATCCTGGATATCAATGTTTACGAGCGTTCTCGTTATTTCCAAGTTAAGCGTTTACATTTGATGACTAATATCAGTTTGTTGCCTGGCTGCATTGTATCGACTATCGATAAGTGAATCAGAATAAGAATAAGTTTACTCTGGAATAAGGGTACATTTGCAGATATGTTAATGTGAAAGAAAATACAATTATTCCAAATTCCTGCTACTAATTGGCACGCAATAATAAAATTAATACTGTAATTATACATTTATTTATTATTTTATAATTTTACATTTGTAATTAATAATACTTGTATCTATAATTCATAATGTTATCAGAATTTATATTTTTTATCATCAAATAATTGAAAATTAACAACAATGGGTAAAACAAAAATATAGATAATAATAATTATAATCGATGATGTTTTCATTATTGTTCACAATCTTTCATCAAATAAAGCTTCGTAAGGTTTTGAGTTTAAATTGTTTACATTATTTGGTGCACAAAATTATACTATTGCACCATCTTATAAACCTTCAAATTCTTTAAATTTAGTTACGTCATTAAAATGTTTGAAAAGTAGAGCACAAAGAAAGTTGGTTTCCTTGAACGATAAGAGCCTTTTTTTTCTCTACTTTTATTTAATCATGTTATACTGAGATTTTGCATAGAACATGACATCCATATTAGTTGCTCTATTTATATTTGAACTATATTTTATAGGCATTTGTGTTTCGATGAAACTAAACATTTAATACATAGATCATAATTATCTGTCCTAAATGTCCGTCCGTGATTGCATCGTTCTAAAACACACTCCAGTTCAAAGTTTCTATAATCTCGTTCCGTCGATGAGTAACGATGCCGCAATATACAATGTTTTCGTTACAAAAAACCTTTTCTTACAATTTTATAATAGCGCCGCTTATGACGCGGGATAATATTGTGGTCGTAATGCGCGATTACGGAGCACATGCTGGCAGCATGCGCGTTTGAATATTATGAACGGCACATTATGATTTCGTATCTCAATTTCGCAGTTTTTCACCGGTGAATGAACATTGCATAGTGTTTTTAGTATCGATTTGATGCAGTGTAAATATATCATAGGTTATGTATTTGCTTGGTTTACTTTGCCTGATGTGATTTTATTATTTCAATTCTCATGAAGTTAAGGCAGATAACAGATGAAAGTTCAGCTATAAGTAAGGATCGATGTGGATTTACGTATTTTACTTGTTTAAATAAGTTACCTTGGACGCTCGTTTGCTATATTGTTATTGAACGTTATAGAAAATTGTGTTCACTTTTAAAAGCAGACTTCAAAAAAGGAGTAAGTTTTCAGTTCGTCTGTATGTTGCCTTTTTTGTGTGTTAGGAGCTCCCATTACTCATTCTGATTTCTTAACTGAATGTTTTTTCCGTAATCTGCTTCTGAACATCACTGAATACCTACTTTCATAAGGCATAACATGCACTTCCATACAATTGACTTAGACGGTGTTACGAAACTTCTTTTAATGTAAAGTTTTATTCGCGGTTATCAACCTCACACCTACTGGCGAAACCGTAAGCATACTTATTATAATTAAATACAGTACCAGTGCGAGTGGTTTCCATCAATCGGGGCGGTTTCGAGACCAGTTAACATTGACAACATTCCGTCGTCTTTACCGGGTTTGCTTTACTTCACCTCTGTTTCGCTTTATTAGCATTTTTCTACAATAAAACGGTATTTAGTTTTGTAGAACAAAGTTTTGTTACATCTTTACATAATATAAAATTATTGTCATAATTTAAGTTCGCTGTAGTAAGAATTTAGTGTGTAATTCGTTTCATGTTTCATTGAAATTAGATTATTTTTGTTTCATATTTCATAACGACAGGTTGTCCATATCTCACTAATAAAAAAACGCAAAATACAAAAAAAAATCTATTCTAAGTTTTTGTAGAATAATTTTGACAACCTTTTATAATGATAAGAAACACTTATACGCTCGTCACAATATTTTTACATTAATATATATAGCTATATAATTATATACTTTACTAATTGACGCTCTCTAAATTATAAATATTTTTACATCCATAAATTAGTGTGCGTTATTCAGACAAATAACAAAGAATCCATGTCCATAAGGTCGATGAACCTCCTAAAATAAAAATCCAAGATAACGCAAGAAGGGATCGAAACGAAATTTTCTAAGAAAGATCTTTTTACACCAAATTTAGTCACCCAAATCGTTTTTAGCTTTAATGTCCACAATATATTTTTTAATTAACGAGGTTTTAGGTATTATAAGCTTTTTATCCGGAGGCAAAATTTTTTATTTAGTTTATCGATAACGCAACTGAACAAATAAAAAGGGGTATATTGTGGTTTAGGCAGTAGATTTTAGGCAGTAAAGTTTCTAAAAATAAAAGGTTATTATGTACTTGCTATTTAGAAATAATTTTTACCAGGATTTTATTTAAATCAGAATGTGAAAAAAACTTTTTTTCAACTCTTATCGCAAGTCCCATAATTTGTAATAAAAAACCTTCACTGTCACGTCACTGTTTCTACATATTATATTAACTACACGCGTTTGCCTTCAAACCAACAAACAGTGTAATGAACATGAAAATATCATTAATATGTACATAATGTATGTCTCATATTATGTAAGGTGTGGAACAAACACACCCGCTGTTTAATAAACTAGCTTCGGGTCCATAGATTTTCCATATTGACTTAGTAATATTTAGATATATTTTCTAAGAATTCTACACCTACAATCGGCAACAAGAGGATATTTATGCTGGTTCGTCTGGTACTGGTTCGCCTCTAGAAAGTATTCTAGCTCAAAAGCTCTTTAGTAGCGTAACGGCAACCTTTACTGTGGTATTCGGAAATATGGCTAAAAATGGCTATAACATATAATATGAGAATGATTTTCAATAAGTTAAATAAATCTAATATTTTTTCCTAGATTTATACTAAGCGTCACAGAGCATTTAAAAAGAAATAAATTTGTTTATTACTTAATTAGCAAAGAACAAATAAAAAAAAATTTCAAGTGGTAGTGTATAAAAACTTAAAAGCGAACCTGTGTCGGCCTGATCTCTGATGCTTTGAAGAGCCACATAAATAGAAAAATAAAAAATTATTAATGAAATAACAAGCGGATAAGCATGACCGGTACAATATTATTAATGGATTAAAGTCACGATTTTCTTGCTCATGCGATGCGAGTTGAGGAACTGAGAGTTATGAAAAACTTTATTAACATCATTTTAACGTACATATTTAAAAAACCTGTTACACTTTTATTGTATTTGCGTGATTTATTATTGTAATCATTAAACTTATGGTATGTTATAAAACTAATCTATACAAGCTTTAATAGTCTAATTTTCAGTCAATCCAATCTAATGTAGAGTTGGGTATATTAAGAGTCATAATCACATCATTAACATTTCTCATACTTTAATCATCATCATAAAAACAGTGAAATATCATATTGCAGAGAGACACTGTGATTTTAGTGGTTCCTGTTGAATTTGTTGAAGGGAGACAGACGTATGTTTCATGTTTCCACGCCTCGTCACGCACGGAGCATTTGAGAAAGCCGTCGGGAAAAGCACTCGCTCGCGTCTTCAGTATTTCACACGGACGTTTCTATCGATCGTGACATTAATTCTGAACTCTATAACAATAGGGTTTCGATGTATTATTGCAAAAAACGTACGAGTGTTTTGTATTTCACTTACTTAATAGTTAGATCTATTTTGAACTCTAGGTCATTATCCCTTAGATCTGTTTTTGCAATGTCAATGACTAGTCTTGGCAACTATGTTAATTCATAATTCAAACATAATTCGATTTAACGCATGTAACGATTTGTACTGATTAGGAATGCTGACTCTATTATTTTTGTCCATAATACCTACGTATCAATCCTGTCATTCATCTCAGTAGCTTTCATTACTAACAAATAACAGCTACATATGTATATATTAAGCTCAAATTCTTATGTTGCAATAGACCCTGAATCTATCTTATCAAAGCTCAACTAATATGACAGCATGACAAGCCGTAACTACATTAAGTACTTATTACAACTTCATATCACAAAACCTTTGTACCTACTAGATGAATCAATAGCACCACGCAATTATGAAACATAATAGCGTCGACAGATTATTAATTTAACTTTCGTGAAAGCTTTTGTATCTATATAATTATGATTGTAGCTACTCGATTTTAAAGGGCAAC
>DWQL01002190.1:0-10196 GCA_018231265.1 Noctuana haematospila
CGGTCGCTGCAGGGCGGTCTGGCGGTCTTCGAACCCTGGACCCTTCGAATGGTGGACTGGAGAGGTAACCACTACACCACACGGGTCGTAGGTAACGGGGTTATGTTAAGTAGGTCGTGCGGACAGGCCATAATTCATCCGGATAGGTATCACCGCAGCCGTCATAACTAACATGTGGACATCTACATTCCTCTTCAAACATAAAAATTATACCTTAATGCTTTGCATAGGCTTTATTTCTCATGGTACGAGGATGCGATGTACTTCTTGTGTTGTCTTTATGAAGACGCCTGTCTTTTTATTTTAGCAATTACTCAAATTAACCGCATTATAAGGAGCTTTTAGGAGCAGTCTATTGTTGTCTAATACTATGTATATTTAGATGTTTTTATCTGAATTTCTTTTGGACACAGCATAGGGCATGATGTTGATTTTTAACTTGATCGTATGAATGATGCTAATACCTACATAAGCAGATTTTTTTATTGTTTAAAAATAAAACTCCATTTTAATTGTATATTTATTACGGCGACAATAAAACACTTTATAAACGTACAGTGCTATAATAATAATCTAAGTAAAATAACATATTCATAAAATCAAATAGTACATAAATGAAGGTCACAAAAAAAATTAAAAGTTAGAAGGACGAATCTTTATACACAACGAGCGTCGAGTTGTAAAGGTTACAGCTTAAACATAAACGATAATGTATTAGGCTTTAATATTTTACAATATAAAGATGGCTGCTAGGCCCTAGAAACGGTGCGTCTTTCGAAAGCCCTGCGGTGTCACAACACTAACAGATAAAAGCGATTATTATTTATTAACAACAACGACCTTTAGTATATAAACATGATACATTTTAAAGATATCTTAGCTACCAACGCTTACTATCGTTCTGAATGGTCCCACATAACCATCGAATGACACAGTTGCAAGGGCCTTGCTGCCCAGTCAGCCTCGAAGCGGACCATGGAAGTTTATTTTTATCGTTTACCCTGCTGAGTCCAATCGCCCCCAAATAACCACATTCATAGCCTATTCCTTCCAAATCTTCATAAGGGTGAAGACTCCACCAAGTCCAGAGCATCAATCGACCAATACCAATAGCCAGGAGTGTCACATCAATGTACATTCAAAGGTTCATCGCAGGTCATCTGTCGGACTTGCCGGCATTGTGCAAATGGTTGGGGGCGTCCGCGAAGGCAAACTTGAGTCTGTAAGCCTCTGCCACGAGTACACTAATATTTGAGTCAGTCCAGTTTTGTGTGGGGACGTTCTGTAGTAATATCATGAGTCCTTGGAAGTCTTTTTCGAGCATCAGTCTTTCTCGCCAGTGGAGTAAAAACGCGGCGCAAACGTACAATTGGAAGGTCGCGAACCCGTCGGATTCCGCGAGATATGTGTCCCAGAGCCGAATTGTGCATGGAAGAGGGATCTCTCTGGTGAGCAAGTTATTCATCCACCGGAAGGAGAACTGCAGGTAGTCTACCCCATGGGTCTGCAGGTGTTCATGGAGTGGCAGATCTATACGACGGATCAGTTCTTTCAGCTGATTTACCTGGAAAATAAAATTAATTTATTTTATGCATTTATACAAAAACATATAAACATGCTGAGAAAGTTGTAAACAGTGGCAGTAGTATAAACTGTGTCGCCACTGTTTACGCCCACCTCGGAGGAAAATAAAGAAATACAGTAGGTACATAAGTAAAAACTATTTATTTCCCAATTTGTGGCGACATAGACCCTTATTTATTTATTTTCATTTAAAATTACATTGAGGTAGATATATGTTGTAATTATAGCATAAAAAATTAACGAAGCCATAGGGGTATTGATTTTTCCGTGTAATAATTCAACATTGTCTGTTTGATTAATGGAGTTAATGATTTATGCAAAAGCACTATGCTAGATCAAAGTTAAAATTGAGTAAAAAATAACATTTTGGAACAAGTTGTCGGTATTGCTCGTTGATTAAGTTGGAAAAAAATTTAAAAAGATGCACCAATTAAAAACTATAACACAAATTCATGAGTTTATTGATGAAATTAATCCAATCTTGAGAATTGAATATTTTTTTGGTATTTTTCGTTTCAAAAAAGAGACTAATGGTCTATTAGCGGCGATAAGTTTTAGAACGAAAATTCTTGCAGTGCTCATGATGTGTGCATATGTTCTTCCTTATAGTGTATTATTTTATTTTGATATTTTGGACTATTCCTCACTTATGGAAAAAATAATGGACCAGATATACGAAGTGCCGTTTATATTAATAATCTTGGAGTATATAATCTCAGGTTTTATTTGGTGTATGTGTAACGCGGCCAATATATCCCTATTCTCTGCATTTGGGAAAATAGACGCAATGTTGGGTATAAATGCAAAATTATACACAGTAACGAAAAGAAAAATCGCAGCTTGTCTTGTTTTATGTACAATAGGCCCTGTTATCATTTATGTGACTGATATGTTAACTTGGAATGAAATAGATTTTTCAACTTTAGCAGTACTACCTATATATTATATACGTGTTGTAGAAATTTTTACTGTCTGTTTGTTAATACAATTGCTTATCGTTAAAGTTAAATTCATTAATAATAAATTAGCTGAAAATTTAACATTAAATAATAACGCGTTCTTTGACTATGGTGAAGCAAAGTATGGTGGAATTAAAGAAAATTCATTTAATGTGGACCGTGTTTAAAACAAAAACTTTAAAATACGAGAATTAGCTAGAGCGTACAGTGTTATTGGTGAAACTTGCACCAAAATCAATGAGGTATTTAACTTCAAAATATTTATGACTGTGGTTTCCACATTCTCTACTATTGTCATTTCAATTTGGACCACTCTTTACTATTTTCGAAACAGTTTAAATATTGAAATATTTCTACGAATAATTTTCGTATGTGGTGTTGAATTGGTTGCGATTGGATGTCTGTGCTGTTTTTGTGATTGTTTAGTGACTAATCAAAGATGTACCAAAGTAGTCGTAAATGAAATAATAATGGCATATGATCTATCCTTTGAAAAAAGGAATGAAGCTAAAATGTTTATGTATCTTTTAAATGTGTGGCCTCTACAAATATTTATTTATGATATGGTTCAAGTAGATATAAAACTCATGTTAAAGTTTTTAAGTGTCGCAACTATGTATTTAATAGTCATTATTCAAGTATCACGGTTAATTTAAAAAAATGTAATAATAATAGTAGGTTAAAATTGCCGTTACTTTCGAAAATTTAATAATGTACCTACCTATATCATTATAGATGTCATTGTATCTTTTCGGGTTTTTGTAATTCTGATTTTTAAGTATTTCTTAGTGTATTAATACTTATAAAGTGTGATAAATTAAAGATTTCATAAAAATAAATAACTATCTCTTATTATTTCGTGATTCCAAACAACTACAAAAAGTTAATATTTGTATTTTAAGCACATACCGCACACACAGCTGTTACTCGTAAAATGAGTTGTATTTTAATAATTAGCGATAATAAAATCAGCGATAGAATTTCTTTACAAATTGAACTCCTGGTTAATGTTGTTACATCAGTAACTGTTAAAGTTAAATAGGTACCTACGAGTATGTAACCTACCACTATCAAATAAGTACATAATAATATTCAATTGTCAAAATGTTATATCTCCTTAAAAAGTTTGTTGATTGGAACTGCTTTAATTATTTTCTTAATATTTATTAAAACTGACTCTATTCCGTATTTAACTATTGGATCGCCGAATTCTTCAGCAATTATACGCCAATTTCTGTTCATAAATTCTAAAAGCATGTCACCTGAAATTAGAAAAATAGATAATATATTATTATTGGTCCTTTACGTGAAGAAAGGTAAACGTGAAAATTGATCTCATGTATTTTACTGTTTCAGATTTGTAAGAATAAAATTTTAAAGCGATCCAATTTGATGTAAATAACACTTATCACGCACTGCTTTTCAACAATATTTTTATTAATTAATTATTTACAGTAATTCACATCCTAACTGGATGGGTAAGTACTTACTTATTTCAGGATTTCCTTTAAATAAATTTGTAATTTTGTAGAAAACTTGGCCTTCATAACTGTGTTTGACATCATATTCTTGAAGTTCAAAATATTTTTCCCCTTTTTCGATAGTTGTGTCCAGCTTAAAAATACATTCAATCCTAATGTCTTCTGCAATAGAAAATAAAACAAGTAATACGTATTACGGGTATGTCTAATTTGCTCAGAGTTTCTAGTGTTAGGTGGGTACTCGAAATTATTTGCGTATTAGAATATTAAAATAAACAAATATGCTGAAATAGAATCAAGATAATAATATGAGTATGTGTAGCTAGGTAATAATATAAAGTTATAAAAATACATACTGCAAATAATTGTGGCATTTCCTTCTCCGTCTATGGGAAACATGAGCATTTTTCCGTGCGATCTATATTTCCCTTTTATAGTGGAATTACAACGTAAAATTACATGATATTTGTCTTCAATCAGGCTGTAAGTAGAAGATATGTTTATGAATAATTATTAACTTTATACTGTCTATATATATCAAACCATCCGTGACTGACTAATGTGGGGAACTACTATTCAGTTCTATTTCATACCTTAAAGAATATTAAAGATATGATTTTCATATCTTAATGCAATACATAAATAGGCTTTTATGGTTGGATAAAATTCCATAATAACTTAGATACCTTGCGGATTCAACTATACATTTTCGGAGTCCCTTGCTGTGGCCCTCTCTGAATTCGATTACCAGCCCGCCAGGCATCTGAAGATTTATCTTGTCAACTTGGAATGGATCTAGGGTATCGATACCCAAAGAAGGTACACCACGTACAAAAACAGGCAACACCGCTTGAATCGACTGTTCTAAACATTGCTGTGAAGTATCCGTACATGGAATTTTGAATCCTTCTGTGAATAATAATAATTTAGTGACTTTACTTAAAAAAGCTCCTTTTTTAATACTTAATATTTTTAATTTTTAAAATCGAAAAAGCGCAAATTTCCCATTTATTTATCGATTTTAACACTTACCTTCTCTGACCAAAACTACTATTCGAAATAAAATATAAAATGTATTTACAAAAGTTTAAAAGGAGTGTTTAGATAAGTCTTATATAATATGTACACTTACCAAACGTATTTTCTTCGCTTGCATTCATATTGGACAAAAATAACAGAAGTATAACTGTAAGACAACATGTATATCCCTGCATTGCCACAAGAAAACGTTTAAAAATTTGTATTAATTTTTGAGTTACTTTCGAACTTGAACGTTTCACAAATAATGATGCGGCCAATCAGTTGCCTTTGATATTTATGTTAGGAATAATGATAATGAATTAAACGAAATAACTGAATCACTTTTGAATGCACAATTTATTAAACAAAATGTCTACATATCTCATAAAATGGTGACAATTATCATTTATAAATAACCTTAACATTAAGTAATTAAGTTAAGTCAAGTAATTAAGTTAAGTTATTTAATTAAGCTTTAAATATCCTTTGGTTTAATGTTCCGTTGCGACACTTTTTATTCACTTGAATGATAGTCTCCTAGCCTTTGGACCGGGAAACCTGACATCAACGTCACTATCATAATCTTCATCGGAGTTTGGATTGAAATGATCAGAATTAGAATGTTCCTCGCTTTCAACAGTTTCTGAACAGGGCCACCCACGTTTAAAAGTTACACCTAAGAAAGAAGTTTCGACAGTTATAATGTTATTAAAAAGAAATGAAAATTCGAGCGAGAACATAAAACCTAAGTACATATTATAAGTTAAGAACTCTTTGACTTTTAAATTTTGGAGATGTAATTATTTTAAACAGTGTTATCATGTGCGTACCCAGTATAGTATAGTGTATCTATGGGCGTTTTGAACCAGTTTAGTATTCGTAGAGTAAAGTAAAAATGAACTTACGCAAAGAAATGCCTAACACATTTTAGTAGTAATATACACTTACCAACACCACACGCTTTTGCGCACTCCAGTTTTCCGATGTTGAAATATGTGACATTATCGGTACCGCAAACGGGATCGTACTGTGACGTCACGGGACAATTACTTATGCAGTTATGAATTTCAATGTCCGAATACTCGTTCGTTGTAGTCGTTGGTGGAGTTGCAGTACTTATTAAATAATTCGGACATGGTGAATGTCGCCACAACTGTACATCTGTAATATTTTAATATTGTTATTAGGTTTATTGGTCAGTGTATCCTAAATAGCTTATATCCCATAGTTCCTATTTTGTACATATTTATGTGAAGAAAAACTTTACTACAGATTAGTAAACTTTAGACAGTAATGCAGACAGTAAATACAGAGTAACGTTAAAAACCAGGTTTCTTGTATGGCGTCCTTGATTTTTTATTTATTTGTATAATTTTAATTTAAGTATATTGTGTCGTTGGAGCGGCAAGTGTCTAAATTGTCGTTTACGCCAAAAGCGGAGTCCTAGTACTCTAGTAGTAGGGCTTCGCTTTTCGCTTCTTCAAATCTTAAAAAGGTGGTTAAGAACTCACCAACCCCGCAGTACTTGGCGCACTCCAACTTGCCATTGTTATGATAGGTGACGTAGTTGGTGCCGCACACAGGATTGTATTCGGGCGTTGATGGACAAGACTGTATGCACGATTCCTGGCCGAGAGTCATTGCAGGAGTGCTGATGGGAGCACTCGTGGTGGCAATGTACGGGGGGTCGGTCACACATGGGGACCGATGGTAGAGACGAACCGCTGTACAAAAAGAGTTTAGTTAAATATAAAAGATGTGTAAAGTATAATTCAAAAAAATACAAAAGATAAGTTTGTTTTCCTTAATTTTTAACTGACGCAACCTAAGTTCGTCAATAATAAATAAAATAAATAAAAAAGTTTTATATTTCTCGCATAATTTATATCAAACATTGATTCCTATAATACCTACTTTTTTATAATATAGTTCCTTAGTAATAATAGTAAACTTATAAATATGCAGGCTAACTAGTTCAATTCAAAAGTGTCTTGTATTTTATACCTATCACAATAATCTCTATATTAAAAATCTAAAACTCCTTTAGTTAACTAGTTACGACGTACTACCACGTCCAGTCCACGTACGTTTCAGTCGTCGTCGAATCGAACTGCTTACAAAGTTCTATCACTTAATAAGCAAATCCATGCTCACCTACTCCACATGCCATGGCGCACTGTAACTGCCTCATGTTCTGATATGTCGCTCTATTTGTGCCACAGACGGGGCTGTACTCCTTGGAGACCGGGCACGCAGATAGACACTTATGCTGTGACTCCTCATCCCGTGGTATAGTAGCAGGATGCCAGCTTTAAGGCAGAATTATAAGAATTAAATTTTAGTATTATTATTAAAAGGGAAGCGTGCATAGCACAACTGGTAGGTATAGTAATCTCATAGGAGCGCGGACGCCGCGTGGTAGAGTATGCTCTATGCCTTTCCCTATCCACGGCAGCCTATGGTAAATAAGTTAAATAACAATTATACTCGTATATAGGTACTAAACATGAAGAGTTTCTACTCTTATCCTTTCGTCTTTACAATGTTACCAATTTATAATACTTAATATTATAAAAAAACTAGCGACCCGCCCCGGCTTCGCATGGGTGCAATGCTGATACTAAATACACTACAAAAAAACTGTGAACGTTTAAACATATAAACTTCTCTCTCTCTTTAATCACTCTATGTATTAAAAAAACCGCATCAAAATCCGTTGCGTAGTTTTACAGATTTAAGCATACATAGGGACAGAGAAAGCGACTTTGTTTTATACTATGTAGTGATATTGACGATGATGCCGTTTACTATGTTAAAGTTAAGAAAATTTAAATAAACAGATTGGATGTAGATGTCCATGGTCGGCAACGACCACTTAACACCAGGAGGCCGAAATGCTCGTCTGCTACTTCATATCATAAAAAAACGATGTTATTTATTTTTATGAAACTGTTTTGCATAATGAATTATTTATTATTAAAAGAATAACTACATAGGGTTATTTATTTATATCAAACTGTTTTGCATAATGTACCTATTATTATTTAACACATTGAAACCATAAGTAATGTTTAATACAAGCATATCAAGAAATTAATTTTCTCATTATGCTAACGTCAATTTTATTGAAATATCGTGACTGTGACTATTATTTGCGTAATAATTATAAAGTATTTGCTACAAATATGAGTATACGTATTTACGTGTAGGTACGTCAGATTTCACTGTTCATAGTATCGTAAAAAATATCACCTACTTACTAAGTTTATATAAGTATATAGCTCTACCTACAATTATGAACAATGGAGCCAATGTATTTATAGTATTTACAAATGTAGTAAAGTTGTTTTCTCAGAGGTAATATTTAAGTGATGTTCTAGCAATAGGTATTCCACATGATGCAATCCAAACGTCGTTGGGTTTAAGAAGGTACCTAATTATAAATAAAATACTGAGCATAACCATTTAACAGTTATTTTATTTGTATCATTTTTCTATAAATGCACTTATTTGAATAGAATTGAACAGTAATTCAATTAACACTTGTGAAATCCTCATAAAATCGAGATGTAATAAAAAGGTCAGTACTTATGATAAATATGGATGTTGTTCATAACTTCATATATCCTATCGTAAGAATAAAAATTTGTAATAACACTTACATCATGTAAAGTTGAATGTTACAAAAAAATTGAGCATTATAAATGATGACAATTCAAATGAGAAAAACGTAGATACATTACCAAGTTAAAACATAGTGACGTAAAACAAAAACATGATAATACTTGTCATCTGTCGATGTTAGGAGTAATTTAGACGAAAGCAAAAATTTGTGTTGACGGACGGTTAAACTACCTATCTATATATACTTCGAAGAAAAATATCGATTTTTTATCCACAGTTTCCACAGACTGGTGAAAAAATTATTTTTGTACCATAAAAATGTGCGTTTAAACAGTTTTTCAAATCCTGGATTTTTTTCCCATCTTTTGGGGTACAAGACCTAGCTCAAAATGAAACATCTCCTTTATATGCCATATGCTCCTTTGTATGTATGAGTTTTCCAAAGAGTTCTCTAAAGCATGTGAATACGACCAACATCTCAATATGTAGGTATAGGACATTGTCCTTCAGACACGCTCTTCTTGAGTGTGGTAGACACTCAAAAAGGGCGTTTTGATGCAGGATGGAGGTAAAATGATTACCTTATTAAAAATGTGTAGAATAGAGGTAATAGAGGTATAACCCGAAAAACTATAAACTGGACGAAATTAAAATTGACATGACTAGTTTATATAGTTCTTTATAGTATTTAATCGCGTCAATTTAGGGTCACAGCTCATTAGAGCCACCCAGCACCCGACCCGCACCGCCACGTCGCTTGGTGTCCACTCGTTGTCGACGGGTGGTCCTCGGGTGGACACCGCGTTGTCACCAACAACAATGATTAAGTGGACCACCACTCGCAGTCCACGCGTGGACACCTCGCGAGCGAGACGATCCGGGAATACTATGGAGTTGATGTAGTGAGCGCATGCTCATACAAACCCATATAAAGAATACTCACTCGGGTGCTGGGTGGCTCTAACGAGCTGTGACCCTTACAGTTACGTCAAGTAAAAGAGTACAGATAAATGATGAACATAGATTAATAAAAGAATTTGTCTCAATAATTAGGAGTAGGTACCTTTTTTCCGTGTAATCCTCGTCAGGAAAATGTATGCGATTTTTATCTTCGAAATATGTGCTGTGGTGATCTTGCATGAATTTTCGTTCTAAATTTTTCCAACTTCCACAGTTTGTCTGATGGCTTAATGTTAAAATTAAGGCTGTGAAAAATATTTAATTACATAACATTTTTATGTCTCATACGGTTATTATTACAATAAATAAATCTAGCTATCTTAATTAGCATGTAGCAATGACACTTATCTTGTACCTATAGATTTATAAACGTGAGTATTTTTTATCTATACTAATAATATAAAACTGAAGAGTTTGTTTGTTTGATTGTTTGATTGAACGTTCTAATCTCAGGAACTACTGGACCGATTTGAAAAACTCCTTCAGTGTAAGTGTATAGTCCATTTATCGAGGAAGGCTGATTATAAAACTTTAAGTACTTGCTACAAATGTAACAAGGGTATGTTAT
>DWQL01002191.1:0-10195 GCA_018231265.1 Noctuana haematospila
CAGTCCCCGTAGTACATTACATTACGGTATTGAGCAGGTTCTGCTGCCGCTACCGTCTTATTTGGAGTTAACACGGATAAAGATAAAACTAAACTTGAAACAATAAAAACTAGAGCAGATAAAACGTTTACATTTTTTCTAAACACTTTTTTCAAATTTTCCACCTCGTTTAAGTTTTTGTCGTGTAGAAATGGTAGTCAATACTTCATGTTCTGATTTTGAGTATCCCCTCCTAAAGCTCTTCTTAATCTATTCATAATAATATAACATTTTGATTGAAAGCGCTAACGATATACTTATTAAAACGATATATTTTTATTAGTAGAGATAAAAAAATGTAGAATAAGGCAACTCATGTCTTATTCCACATTCTAAATTCAAACAATCACAAATAATAGGCTATTAACAGCTTGGCAACATATATCCTCTTGAACGAACCGTTCGAATATATTTGGATTTGAAAGAATCATCATCAAGCTTTTTTCTCAAATGAAAAACTAAATTGGCAACACGATACTTTTTATCGCCTTCTTCCTGTCCCCATGCGTTTTCATATAATTCTTCATACGTAACAGCTTCACCTTTTCGATCAATCAATAGTTCTAGCGTTTTATACTCTAATTTGGTCAAACTTATTTCATCTTTTCCTTCAATTTTTACGGCAAAATTAGCAGGAACTAAACGAATATCAAAAGATTTCTTGTCCTCTTTAGAGCGATCAACTAATTGATTTACACCGTGACCCGCTCTTCTTTCAAGAGTTTTTGTAATATATAACGAAAATTCATCTAAATCAGTTTGATTATTAAAAGTACCATCTGCTCCAAGTTGGAGATGGATGATTCTATTTATTTTTGTGACCTCTTCAGATAAGACCCAGATGAAACAGTTCGCAATATCTCTCACTTTAATGATCCATTCACAAGTTTGACCAATGGTTTCTACTGCTGGTTCTAGGATAAATACAGCATGTATACTGGAAATTTCTTTCGATAATTCACCTAAATCCATATGACGTAACGTGTATTCTTTTTCTTTTAACGCATATATATATGTTGATACATTGTTTTGAGTATCACTTACGATTGCTATGTTAAACATTTTTGATTCCCTCATTTATAATTTTTTTGATTATTACACAAGTATTCTTCTATTTTTTTAAGGATATTTACACTTTTTTTCTTCCTAATAATCAGTATAAAAAAGAAAAAGGCTATTTTATTATTAATTTTGTGTGTAATTTCCACACTTTTTTGATAAAAGGGCAGGATTACGCCTTCTCCTTCATGATTTATTTCATCTAATTTATTAAATAAATAAAAAAACAACTGAAACATAACTCTACGAGTTATACTTCAGTCACATGAAATCCGAATAAACAGTGGATAGAAGTACATACTTTTATCCTAACCTCTCCCAATAAATAGAAAATAAACTGTTTTATTCTATCATTTTTCCATATATTTTTTTGTTTCAATCCTCAAACAATCCTAATGCGAGTTTTTTTAGTTTGGTTTGATTCAGTTGATAGTTTTTCCTTTGTTTTATCACTAATTTTTCTTTTTGGAACTCTGCTAAGGTATAAAGCAAATGTCTGTAACTCACACCTAAAAATTCAGCAGTCTCTGTTTGCTTTTCAGTATACAAGCCCTCAACCTCTGTCTGTAACATATACGCCGCTAAACGATGTTTCAATTCATAGTTTTGATTATTTGAAAAATGCTCGACCCTTAATAACACCTTTTCACCTAAATATTTAGCAATAATTCTTAAAAAATGATTATCATTTAATAATTCTTGTTTTACTTTGTGATAGGGTAGCGCTAAGCAAACACAACGATCGATCGCTTGTACGTCTTTTACTTGTTCTTCTACCGCCAATAGCGACAGTTCTCCTATAAAATCCCCTTTACCCAAAAACTGGATCAGAGAACGTCGACCATTTTCATGGATTTTATAGATTTTAGCTCTGCCTTCGATTATCAAAAAAAGCTGTTCGACTTCTTTATCAAAGCGGACGATGTATTCTTTATTTGTATAGACGATAATTTGGGCTTGATTTAACAGAGCATCAGAAAAATAATGAGATAAATCGAAAGGGCTATTTTTAGTTAATGCTGTTAATTGATCTAAAGAATATTTTTTCATTGCGCCTCCTAAAATGTGAGATATCTCCTATTATTATGACTGACTATTCGTTAAATTACTACTAAGAGATTAATCTAAGTCTCTATGCTTTACATTTAGGAGTTTTATCATGAAAAATTTTTTATTTTCTCTTTTCTTTTACACGCTTAGCGGCATCGGTATTAGTTTAACTCTTAAGGCGGATATTGGCGTCAGTAGTTTCAATTCATTGAATGTTGCGCTTGCGTCGATTAGTGAGATTCGAGTTGGAACCATTACTTTTTTATTGAATACTTTATTTTTGTTGCTTTATATGTTGTTATCACGAGAAAGACAACTCTTAAAGTATTTATTAATGTTCCTTTCCGTACTATGTTTGGGTAACATAATCAATTTTTGCTCTTATACCGTGTTAGCTCCCTTAGATTTGGACAATTATTTACTTAAGCTAATAGTCTTTATTATTGGTACTTGCATTGCTGGTTTTGCTACAGGAATGTTGATCTCACTTGGTGTTTTACCCTTTCCTATCGAAAGTGTCTGTATTGTTTTATCTGAGTTGACAGGTTTTTCTTTCGCCAAATTCAGATATGGTATTGATTTATTTTCAGTAATACTTTCTTTGATTCTTTCATTGAGTTACGACCTCCCTGTCTTCGTACGCGAAGGAACACTACTCAGCTTATTTTTATTGTCTGGCGTTATTTCTTTGACCAAAGCGAATTATGAGGCTCACTTACCTAAACAAAATAGCTAAATATATACAAAAAAAATGGAAAAAGTGCTAATATAGCCTTCTTCCACTCCTTTTCAGTTGTCGATTTTGATAAAAGGTAATGCACCATCCGTGAAAATTTCGTCCCCACCACCATTTCTACTATGATAACTTGTTGTAAAATGCTCCACGATTTCAATGGAAACAGCTTGATTCGATTGCTTAAATGTTTTTAAAACAAAGTCTCGTTCTTCATCAATATCTGAATTTATTTTATGTGTCACTTGACCTGTAAAAATAGAAAAACCAACTTTTTTATCATAGGTTGCCGCACCCAGCCAGTCAGCTTTTCTACCTCCTGGTAAATACCAATCATCTGGTGTTTGCCAAAAGCGGATGTGATGCCTTCGTCGTGGGTTATTTTCGATTTCTTTTTCAAAAGCTAGATCTTGTTTTTTATTAAATAAAAAGAGAGAACTAACTGGCGCACTAGGATATGATTTACTAAATATACTGGCTGTGATCATATGTAAACTAGAACGAAGTGATAAAGTTTCTGCTTTCGTCCAGCCTGCATTTATAAATAGTTGTTCCAGCTCAGCTTTAGAGCCTATAAAAGCCAGATTGATTGGATCACCAAGCAATCCATCACTGGTTCTAGAGCGACCAATAAAATAATCCGGCAAGTAGCGGCCTGTCATTAGTTTGTTGATAAAAGGAATCACTAAATAAGAACTAAACAACCAGAAAAAAATATAAAGAAAAATATGGATTTTCCGTGTTAAAATTTCTGCGAATAAGGTTCTATAAACTAAATAACCAAAAACAATAATAAAAGCAAATCGAATTAATCTAAACACACTATTCAACACTGTTTGTTTTTTCATTTAAACCTTCCTCCTGACACGTTACACCTCATCTGACTTAGGATCATAGGGAACGTATTGACTATAATTATCCATTTCCCCTTCAAAAAAATCATTGACAACATGGCTATACGATCCAATTCCCATTGTCCCTAATTCTGAACTTGCTTCTGTCATAGTATTCATGATTTTTTCCTGATACTCTGCAGCAGTGATCACAGCTCCTGTTTTGAGATTCTTATAAAAATCAGGCATTTCACTTCATCCTTTCTTGAATAGTACTCGTTTAATTAAATTATACTCACTTCTGAGATAAAGTCGCCTGTTAGGATGTTGCTTTGTATATAAAAAAAGAAGCAGTCCCTTTAAACGACTGCTTCTTTTCTATTTATAAATAGTAATTTCTTTTTTATTTTGCTTAATACCAACCATTAGCCATCCAGAAAGATTGAGCTGCTTCCCAAGAGCCATAACGACCTGCTACATAGCTATCCGCTACACGTTCTTGATTTGCTTCTGAATAATCTCCATTTAAGTATGAAGCATCTAATTGATATCTACCGATATACTTACCGTTTGTTGCACCATAAGAACCGCTAGATTCTTTTTGAGCAATCCACTCTTTTGCAGATGAAGTTGTCACAGCAGCTTCTGGTGCTGTTTCTTGCGCAACTGGCGCTGCTGGTACTTCTGTTGCTTGTACAGGAGCTTGCACTATTTGTTGAGCTGCTTCTTGTTGAACTGGTGCTTGCGCTGCTTCTTCTGCTGTTCTAATTGTTAATTGTTCGCCTTCAAAGATCATATTTATATTAGAAATATGATTATCTTTTGCAATTAAATCAATCATGCTATTGTCTCCGCTGAATTGATGAGAAATAGTAGATAATGTATCTCCAGATTTTACTGTATATAAGCTATCAGCGTGCGCGTCAGTCGTTCCCATAAAAATACCAAGTCCTGCAGTCAAAGTTGTTGCGAATAAAATCGTTTTAAGTGATTTCATGTTGTTTCTCCTTTGTAAAAAATATTTTTTTGTCGTTTGTTTATCGACTTTGCATACTTTAACATCTAAAAATATTTCATAGGTGAAGATACCGTGACAATTCGTTACGAGTGTTTTCATTACGTAACGACTTGTAAAATAAGACTGTCAAAACACTTGTTCGCTCTGGATTTTCATTTGATTTTAAAATTGAAAAAATACATGATTTTTTCTGAAATAATACTGATTTAATTTAAATATTAATTGTAATGTTACAAAATTTGGGAATTATTACAGAAAATTTCAGCTATTTCCTTTACTAAAACATGATTTCCAGTCGATTCAATCTCATTTTTAGCGCACAAAAAAAGCAGAAAGGCTTTTAAGTTCTTAGCCGTTTCTACTTTTTTTACTATCCATTATGGTCTTTTTGCTCGATCACTGATTCTAATAATCGATTTTCTGTTTGAATAATGTCAAAGAAAGCACTGATTTTCTCTAATTGCTCATAATCGATTCGATATAATTTTACTCTAGGTTTGAAAAAGAGAAAGCCTGGACGAATCTTAACACGCTCATTAATCAAATGACATTGTTCCATCATTGATTGTAAATCCATTTCTGAAACACTATTTTTAATTTTTTCAATACGTGCTCGTTCATAGACCCATTGATCTTTTGTAACGGTCATTTTTTCGGTGATCGTCACTAATTGACGATTTAAACGCCAAGATTGTTCAATAAACTTCGCTTTTTTATAAAGATCATCATACTGGATCAAATCGATACGAACTGGCTTGTACCAGTCTTCTTCATCAATAGTAGACTTCTGATGTTTTTTAAATCGTTTTAATCCACTAACGAGTAAGCTGTTTTCTATGGCGAGCAGCTCGTATTCCAATTTTTCTTTTGCTACCCGCACGCGTTCCTTTGACGCTTTTTCTCGTTTCAAACTTTCTTTTAAAAAGAGAACTTCACTTTCTTCTGTTCGAGCAAGTGCTGTTACTTCAGCCTCTTCTATTCGTTCTAGATTGGAGGCTTCTTCTTCATCTAAAAACCATTGTTCGATTTCTGATATTTCTTCTTCTGGTGCTTCTTCTATAGATACTTCTACAGGAAAACTAAGTGTTTCACCAGACAGAGGAAGCTCTTCTTCTTCTTGAAAAATAGAAAGAAGTCTTTTTTCTAAAATGCTGCTGACAGATTCACCTTTTGAATAGGCCATCTGTTCCAGGCTAGCAGAAACGGTAAATTGGATTGGTTCTTCTTCTGAAGAAAAAGAAACAGGAACCAATTCACAAAAATATGTATTAAAAGCACCATCGACTTCTTCAACAAGTTTTGTCCAAACAAACTGGGGAAAAAGTTCTTCTAATTCTTCCAATAAAACATCCCAATTCAACTGAGCATTGAAAAACTGGATTTCCACATGTTTTTTAATTGGAGATGTTATGACCTTCCGAGAAAGCTCATCGTTCTCCCGAAAAGTAAGAAAATCTCCTGTTGAGCGTTCATAGAGTGTCTCACATGCGTCAATGATTTCTTCAGTACTATTTTTTTGGTAGAGAACGGTCCCTAAAGTGAATGGGATAGCTTGTTGATGAAAAAACACATCGAAATAATCATTCATTACACCGTTCTCCTTCCTTGTTTTTTATGATTGAAGTTCATAAACTGGCGCTAAAATAAGCTGTTGTCCTTCAGTTAAAAAGTATTGATCTAGGTCGTTCCACTCTTTTAACGACCACACAGAAATCCCTGTCTTTTTAGATATACTTGCTAAAGTATCGCCTTTTTTCACTTCATACGTTTCTTTTGTCTTCTTGCGAGTTGCGCTTACTTGATAATCTTTTGATTCTTTTGTAGACGTTGTTGCACTTGTTTCTTTTGTCGATTTTGTTTGCTTAGTTGTATTGGTTGTCTTTTTAGTTGATGCTGTTTTTGATTCTTTTTTAGCCGTAGATTTAGTTGTTTCTTGATTTGAAAATGCATTAGATAATTTTTGAACCATGTCCAATGAACGGTCTACTGCATCTTCTTTTCGCACTACAGTCGTTTCTTCCTCTTGTTTTGGTACACTCAATTTTTGACCGATAAATAACATACGTCGATCTAATTGATTTTTTTCTAAAATAGCTAACGTAGAAATATTATATAACTCACTGATCGATTTAAGTGACTCACCTTTTTTCACGATATGTGTAAGGTATTCAATTTTTTGATCCAGTTGATCATCTTTCTTTTCTAACTTATCAAAAGATGTATTTAATGTGATTTTTTTCGCTTTTTTGGTATTCTTTTTATCTTTTAACGTATCGTATTGTGTTAAATCATACGCATCGATCAAGCCGTTCAATTTTGAATTATAGCTAGTATCTGTCGCATAACGACCCGTTAGAAACTTCGTTGCATCTTTATGCGATTTCGTATTGGTTTTCCAAGTTCCACTATAAAACGCACTGCTGGAATCTGTACCACCTCGAAGAAGTTTCACATAATCCCCTAGTGACTCTTTATATGATGGGTACTTTCTAAAATTCGAGCGAATCGTGAACATACTTCCAGAGCCATTATCTTCACTTGTTAGAAAATTAGCACTAGAGCCTTCATAGCTTCCTTTGATACCAAATAGATTATAGTTTGGCGCAGAAGCTAAAGCGCTGTTTCCTGAAGCACTTTCTAAAATCGCTTGCGCAATCATCACTGATGCATATAAATTATTCTCACCCGCAATCGTGCGGGCATCTTCACCTATTACCTTAACAAAACTTTTCGTAGTCAGATTAGGGCTGATATGAAATACCTGATCTGATCCAGTAGAAATACTACCAGTATTACTTCCAGTTACCGTTCCAGTACTTGGTCTACTTGGCTGCTGTGCTGGTGCACTTGGCTGTTGAATTGGTCCTTGAACGGGTGGTGTTGGCTGATTAGGTGTTGGTTTGTTTGGCTTTGGCTTATTTGGTTTCGGTTTTGACGGTTTTGTTGTTGAATTCGTTGTACTTGTACTAGAACTGCTTGTTGTACTAGTTGAAGTACTAGTTGACGAATCTGTGGTTGATGTCGACGATTCAGATGTACTTGTCGAATCCGTTGTATCTTGTGTAGAGCTGGTCTCATCTGATGTACTTGTCGAATCACTGCTAGATTCTTCAGTTGACTCTGTGGTCGAAGAAGAATCTGCGCTATTTTCGGTAGTAGAACTGGTCTCTATTCCTTCTACTGTACTTTCTGTTGTTTCATGTTCCTTAGTTGAAGATAAAATTGCTACTTGCTCTTGTTCTTCGGAGCTTGAAGTTGCTTTGTCATCGATTTCTTTCGCAACAATTGGTTGAACATCGCTAACAGAAAGGACAGCACTTGAAGTAAGCAATCCCACACTCAATAATCTTAATTTTTTACTGTTTAGATTTCTCTTTTTCATTCTGTGTCCTCTCTTTCTATTAATCAGTATCTTCTTTCACCAAATTGATGATTTGGTTGAATGCTTGTTCTGATTCTTCCTTAACATCTTTGATGCGTTTATAATAATTTTGGTATTCTTGTTCAGCACGTTCTAAGCGTTTTAAGACACCTGCTTTTTTCTTGGTTTCTTCATTGATTAGTTGTGCACGTTGATTTGCTTGATTGACGATTTCTTTTGCTTGTCTCTTCGCCTCTAATAAAACTTCACCGATATCTTCTTTCGTTAATTGTTGGTCGACATCGATCATTTTTTGTGCTAATTGACGTTTTGTTTCTTCTAATTCCTGACGGACTTTTGCCAACTCTTCATAAGCACCTGTGTCGGTTGGTGTATCAGATGCCATGATCACGATCCGGTCTTCTGAAAGTTTGTCGATTTCTTCTTGTTTCGCCAGTAGCTCTTGCTCATACTGTCTGATTTTGTTAGCAAAGCGCTCTGCTTTTTTACGGTTCAAATCAGTCTCATCAATCTGACGATTACTATCACGTAACAAGCTGTTGTATTTGCTTTTTACTTGTTCAAGTTCGGCCATACGAGCATCGTAATCTTTTGGTACGGCTTGTACCATCGATAATTCATTTTCCAATGAATCGTTTGTTTCACGAGCCGCTTCTAATTGATTTTGTAATTGAGTGTTCTCTCTCTTATTCTTGCGTAACTCTGCTTTTAATTCGCGAAGTTCACTTTGAAGTTGTTCATTTTCTTCTTGTAGTTCCTCTAACTCATCATCATCGATAACTTCATTGACAGGTGGTCTCTTTTTCTTTGGTTTTGGCTTTCTAGCTGGCGCAGGGACCGGTTTTTTCTTTTTACGTGAGAATAGTGAACGAGGTTCTTCTTCTTCATCATCGTCGTCATAGTCTTCGTCGTCATCATAATCTTCATCATCGTCGTAGTCTTCGTCGTCATCATAATCTTCATCATCGTCGTAGTCTTCGTCGTCATCATAATCTTCATCATCATCGTCGTAGTCTTCGTCGTCATCATAATCTTCATCATCATCGTCGTCTTCGTCGTCATAATCTTCGTCATCATCGTACTCTTCATCGTCGTAATCTTCGTCATCATCGTACTCTTCATCGTCGTAATCTTCGTATTTTTTTCTTTTTTTACCTTTTCCAAAAATCTTTAGCATATGCTCACGTCCTTCTACAAAAATAGGGCTATCTCTTTTATTGATTATTTTTAGTGTACAATGGATCTTAAGTGAATTATTTGAACTGTCTATCTATGTATATAACTATAGTGACGAGTGCCGTAATATTTTATTTATAAAAATAACCAACTTCACTTCTAGGTGTTTTTCAAATTACAATAACCTACTTGTTTGTCTAAGCATGACGAATAATTGTTATGTTCATTCTAGTAGACAAAAAATAGGGGTCTAAAACATACCTAGTTCCTTACATTTTATCAGATAACAAGCAAACAAACAAACTGAATTCACACTTTCGTTCCATTTTTGTGAAACTGAAATAGTCCTTTATTATTTTTCACAAAAAAATAGATTTATAAAAAAATTAATATATGTTTTTTTATAAATAGCTTCCGAAAAAACCAATTATTTTTTTTATTTAAACATTAAAAACTATCAATGATTTAAAAAGGTGAAACGTCTTTAACAAGCCAATCATTTTAGATTTTAAAGTACTTGACCTTCCCCTGAAATCATGATTGAATCCTTTGTAAAATGACCATTTCACCTCTCCCCCTCTTTTTTTAGTAGATAAACGGAGCACTTCCTTCTAATAGATTAAGTAACTATTACTTCTAAAACCAAATTCTAGCATTTGACAAACTAAACATTATATCTTTTTTATATGAGAAAACATCTTTTTTCATTTGTTATTGATTTCATTAAAAATGGGAAAAACAACTAAGTATTTTTTTCAGCAATTTATTACTTTTTTTTGTGAGAATGATGAGCATTTACAAAAAATGAGCTCTCATTATTTAAAATTATGAATGATTTTACTGATTTTTGATGATAAATTTATAATTCTAAAAGAATCGTCTATTTTTATACTATTTTAATGTTC
>DWQL01002192.1:0-10192 GCA_018231265.1 Noctuana haematospila
CGAACCTCTTTGACTCCACAAGTCAGGAATGCTTAAGATTGAGATTAAATGGAAACCTTCTCTCACAAGTATTTAAAGTTGGTACCATACCGCTTGAATAAAACAAGTTTGATTTTAAACACGTATTTACGCACTGACTGTTTTCATCAATTATAATATCAGTCCATTGTTGTTCTATTGTTAGACGTCTCTCGGATATGCAAAGACCAAGCTGACCAAAATAAGTACAAGGTGTTTATTTCCAAAACTTTATTACCAACAAAGAGGAATTAAGGAAATTCAAAGTTCCGTGAATCAATTCCAATTCCGTGAATCAATCACTGAACACTAAACGCAAAAAGTTCTTTTGCTAAACGCTTCATAAAATTTGGGAGAAGCTATGAAGGAAATCAGGGCCAATACTTAGAAAAGCAAAGAAGTAATTACACAATAATTACGAGTATTTATCTCAATTACTGTTCTATTGTTGAACACGACCCGTGTTCTTTCTTAGTTTTCCCTCTAAAATGTGAACGTGTCATTTAAAGTTATATTTCTTACATCATCTTATATAGACATTTATTAGATGATCTCTTGAGCTTCTAGGTCAAGGTTTGGCGTTCAATCCCTCAGCAAATTACATGCAAATCGAAAGCTTGAGGTTTCGCTTAAATATGCAATCGGTAGGTTGAATTCAGGCTACAATTACGCACTGAAGCCTTTGTGCAGCTTTGTATCGAAATTCCGGTAATTAAGGGTTGAAAGTTTCAGCATGTACTTGTACCGTTTAATACTAAATACTTATCCCGCTCTGAAATGTATATTGCGAATACGTTGAATAAGTAAGTTAAGTGTCTTTATAATTATAATGATGATGAAAAGGGTTAAAACCACTGTTCACCACGCTGGCTAAGTGCAGGTGGATGAACTTCAAATACCTTTCGAAAACTTTATGGAGAACTTTCAGCCGTGCAGGTTTTTGACATTTTCATGATTTTGTTGACGGAATAATTCTAATATAAGTGAAATATAATACTATATATTATAAAATAACAGGTGTGTGTGAGGAATCGAACCTTGACCCACAGGTAGGTAGAAGCTTGACCAACGGTAGGCTGAAATGCAACCACTAAACTGTCACGACTCTATTATGAAATAAATAAAAGTCAAGAAACTGATGGTTTTTTTGTACGACGAAAAGAGCATTTTGAAATAGGTATATGAAGTATATTATTATTGTATTTTGAAGCTTTTAGCGCCTTTTTTGAAGGATTTTACCCCGGAAACATCGTAAAGGAAAAGTCGTCCCTTAATTTACCCGCACGTGACAAGAACGAACCTGACATATTTTGTACCATGAAGCTTCACGAATGCAGGGGTTGCGTGGATGATTTAAAATCAAGATATACTGTATATTTTTATTAGGTATTAACACGTTACAAAGTCATAATTATTTATTTTCACAAGCATGGGGAAGTACAAAGGCGTTACAATAGCATATGTTACATTGTACAATAGGTTAAACCATATTGACCTTTATAGGTGTAAAGATAAAAATAAATTAAACTCTATAAAATAACAATAGAATTAAACTTATAGCTAAAATCAAATCAAATTATATAAATATTCGTTACAAAGAACTAATTATAATGTTAATTATTTAATATTCTAAGCCATACTATTACAAGGGTGTATAAGCTTTAATTGAAATATCTCTTTACATGATTGTGCAAAACACTATTATTATAACACATTGTGCTGCGAATGGGGTTTACTGTTACAAAGCAAACAACGGGGTTTGACTGAGCGAGTCGCGTACTCATATTTATCGTTAAATTACTCTTAATTATGTTTAAATTATTTCATGAAAGGTTTTTGTATTTATTCATCATAGGGTCTGGTTATAAAAATGACTTCTCATATTGTTAATGCCATAGGCTACCTACGGTAAACCAGTAGTACAATTTAATTCTTTATTAATTTTGATTAGCACACCACAAATAGGTACTGTTCGCTATAAATAAAGCTGCTAGTTTTTAATGAAAAAGCAAAGGAAAGTAAAAACATTACAATAGCACGGAATCCTGTATTTCACTGAAACCAACGCTAACCAGACCTGAAAAGCTCCTTTAGAGATTTGCTGTGCAACGACATAAGTTTTACAGTTACAAAGACGGGAAACATAAACACATTTTTGAGAAATGAGGTGGCAATTTCCGGGTTTAAAACTTTTCTCATTCCATCTTAGCATCATAGTACCAATGTTTTGAATATCGTTAAGGTGTTTATGTTCTATTTCAGGTATGTGACGTAACTAAAAGTAATTGCTAATTGCGAAATACCTAATCTATACGACATTAGATATACATTAATTTGGAATCGATTGATAAAATGCAACCGATAGAAAAAAATAGATGACAAGAAAGGACCTCTTACATAAAAACTATTACGAGTTGGTATAATTAGAAGGATTGCGATCTCTGTTTAAAATTGCGGATTAAGAAGATGCCTCAGGTAGGTGTACACTAGCACCTACTAACGGATTTTCATTTGGGAAAGCGTAAATTGGTGATATGCTCTGGTTCATTAAGCTACTTACTGTTAGTGGGTAACTCATCAGTATCAGTGAAATTTCGATTAGGATCATCAGCTTTAGATCAGGCACGCTTTGACGATACCTGTTTATATTTACCTACTATTAATTATGACATCACTTTAGTTCACCTATTAGAATCATAATTATTATTGAGCTGCCTGTATCTCTGTTCAAGCAGAAATAGTACAGGGCTATACGTCTTTATCAAACTTTTTCAGATTGAGAGACATGCCAGAAACGCAACTTATAAACACTGGCCACTAGACGAGGGAAATAGCGAGTGATGTAGTGTGGTCATGTTACTCGTCATGCCGCTCATCCTGCCCACCGATCCTTATCTTGTCGGTTTCTTAGCGCGAGTCATAGGAGCAGTAATAAATAATAAGACTACATGATTTTTTAACTACTGTACCTACTCTTAATTACAAAATTCTATTAAGTTCAAAAATATAATTAAATAATTCAATTGCAAAAATGAATGAATCGTTTATAAAGATTAATTTGCCAATTTATTTTATTTTTATTCATTTATTTATAAGGGAATAATGTACATGCAGAGGAAATTCAATACGCATTTTTATGTTTCTCCATACTTAATTCAGTTTCGTAAAATAATTTCATAACAGTAGGTAGAGAAGAGGACGACAGGCTAATTGCAACAACTTTAGTGCGATACACCTTTATTTTTCTTTTGTACTTCGTTCATGAAAAACAACGCGCTTGTTAAATTATAAACATGCGAACTCTCTAATAATGATGTTGATAATTTTAAAATAGAGTCAGACACCCCAGAAAGTTTATCTAGTGCCTACACTGTCGTGGTGCTAGTGTATTGCTTTTAAATTATACTGTGGCTGTATGCAGGCACATGCTTTCCTGGTAAGGTTTTTATGTGTTAGTAAAAATGCGAAAATAAAAAATGATGTTTATTTTCATTCCCAACGTGGAACAAACAACCAGTAATGGTTTAGTAAAAAATTAATTGATGGTCTGTACATTGCGGCGTTTCCCAACTCATTTAGATAATGGCTCATGAGCCGACTTTCCACAAGTAATTAAGATTGATAGGTTCGCCATTGACATTTAATAATTGTTTGCAAGTTGTAATTGAATTGTTTTCTACCTAAAAATGTAAAATGGAATTGTTATTATCGTTGATTTAACAAGTATAATTAGGTACTTTTTATGTTTTAACGACAGAAAATCAATTTACAGTTAACAGAATAAATTAAATACCTTATTAGTGCGAAACCATTTACGTAGGTACTTTTGTAAGATAATATACAGAAGAAGCAGTATCCAACCCAGATTATAAGTAATATTTAACCTACATAGAAAAGGTATGACTACAAAGTAACTAAAGTAGGTGAAAAAACTAATGAAATGTAATTTTAACTCTATGAACTTAGAATGCGTATACACACAATCCGCTGTGAAGCCTCTCAACAATGACATACATTCGTGCACTCATAGATATAGCATTCTCAACGCAATGCAGTTATTCTCGTTATTATATAGACCAATGAATTTGTACTCAATGATTCACTTTTAATGAATTTATGTGACGTTAAGAGAATTCACGATTAAGCTTCCAAATAGCAAGATTAAGATTTAAAATTACTTCTTTAAAATATGTACTCGTAGGTAGGGTGCTTGTCGTGTGTCTCATAAATAATTCAATGAGAAAAAATATTATTAAGAAGATTTCAATTCATACTTTCTAATTAGAAAGCAATTAATTTGTGGATATTTAGTTACCTACAACAGCCGTAGCTACGATTTCACATTACGTAATTTGTGATGTTCTTGATAGAATACCAGCATACAAGGATAGTTGGAAGGATACTCATCACGGACAGTGGTTAAAACTCGTACATCAAGTCAATGGTGATATCGCTAATATCTCGAAGCAGGCCGCCACCGCCACTTTACCTTTACTCGGTCTGACGTAGATTAATGGTCACTAGTTTGTTGCGGTGAATGTGAAATGTGTAACAATTTGTGACAACTTTAGCCTGTGTTCCCGCTCCTATGTACCACTTTAAACATGATGAATTATGAGGAGAGTAAACACAGTTTTGAGCTTTTGACGGCCAAAAAGCTTGCGGTCCGCTTCTGTTAGTCTTCGAGTTTCGGTAACGTAATTTGACAAGCGTACGCTACTTTAAAACTTTAATCGTAATTTGATGGCCACATTAATCAGGTGGTTTTGTAAATATAAATAACATTTTATTTAATTTCATGATTTTAAGTTTATTATTAAGTATTCCTTTTATATGATCTCTTCATTAGAAGGAATAGGTAGGTACTTAATTTTTAAAGTAAATAACCAAAATCTCATAATTTCCTGAGTAGTATGATAATTTGTACTTAATTATTCCATGTTTATTGTTCCTTAATACAATCGTAAATAACGTTATCGGTGCTAACAGTAATAAGTAATATATCTAAAGCTACAGAAAAACGAAAACATAGACAATATTCGCATTCAGTCAATGCGAATACCGAAGACGAATATTAGAATTCAGTCCATTTGTATATGGAATAGCGGTAACTGAAACTAAATCGTATTACGGCATCGATCATTCTCTTTTAAAAGTGAGGCTAGTGACATGTTCAATTTGGTCTGATTGATCTGACAGCGATACTCGTGGAATACGCTGATAAACCCAATTTTGTGCGAATTTGAACAGATACGTTGACTAAAGCTCGATACATTGTCACATCATGTTCATTCAACCACTTAGGAAAATTAACCTAGTGTGGTTCGGCTTGAGTTCTGACTCGAAACGCAAATTTATCTGTCATCAATATGCGCACTAGCCTGACCGCATGATTTCCATTATCGAAATAATAATATTAAGGTAATTTATGCTTCATACTTAGTAATGTACCTACTCTGTATTAATAGAGCATACAATATACTCGTCTTATCATATTGGCTTGCCTGCTATTACTTGTTGTAATCAAGGTCTTCCTATTTTAATAACTGACTAACTAATTAAAAAAACAGAAATAAAACATGTTCGTATACGTCTTGTAAACAAAATCAGATAGGTCAATAAAATAGCAATATTAGCAGCCTGTTTGGATCAGTAATAAGCATGTTTTGTAGATATATACCTACCTACTGTAAATGTAATTTAACTTTTTCCATCGCTCTACATTTCGATGCGTAACGAGATTTTGCGCTCGTGTCATGTCCCTAACGAGATTTGTACAAACAAGACTACAATCAGCAGATCTGATGTTAGAAGGAAATCATCTTGAAAGCATCGGAATAGTAAATATTTCAAACCGTACACAAAATTATACCTAGCTTATTTGATTTATTTGCGTTACTGAGACTCAACGATTGCAAAATAAATGCTTAAAATCATTACAGTAATACGCTACTCGTAAAATACTGCTGCTTTTACGAGAATAAGAGAAAAAAAAAGCTATTTTGTCGTCTTTTTTGAAGCACCCTGTCATAATAGTTACGTTAACATTATAACGCAGAAAATTATGTTTTGCTACTGTTTAATAGATTAAAATAACTTTCGTGACCAAAGCCGTATCGATTATCTCAATTTAACGGTTTTAAAACAGGATCAGGACCATTTCATTCAACACTACACGTTACACTGAAATAAAACGGGAATATTTAATAAGTAAGTGTTATGTAAATATTCTACAGATATTTTTTTCATTACATCTTGAATAAAGATACTTCAACTTACCTACATCATATCAAAATCAACTTGAAATCTGTTTTTAAAATAATAATTTATAGGTACTTAAATTTAAACTCTCAAACATGATTTATTTACCTATTCATTAAAATCGCAAACTTTTCACAGGCGAGGCGCCTCGAAAATGAAAATATGTCACGAAAGAGCGTTTTCCGATCCCGAAATTGAATAAAAAAGAATTTGTATACAAAGTGAACAGATAATCGATGCTGTTGAATATTTCAAAGAGGCGGAACGTGACGAAAATAAATACATGCATATTACAGAGCTGTCCGACCGAGAGTGGTGAAGCGATGATGACCAAAGGAAAAGAAAGTTCTGTCTACTTGTAGCTAGTATTGGTTTAATAGTTTACCGCAGAAACTGGTTTGATTGAAAATAAAAAATTAATGATTACGAAATAAATGCTGAACTTGTATGTACTCGTATTAAAGACTGTTTCTAATTTTATTCTTGGTTATATATCTAATAATAAATTTAAACTTACTTAACATTTTAATAGTTGCAAGTGCCTATAAATAATGTGTTTATGTACCTATAAATCTCTAATTTTATTATTATCGCTTTAGGTACGTTCAACTTTAACACTTCACAGGTACTGGTCGACAGTGAAACTAGCGCCTAAATGTAGAGCCGTGGCTATTGTAGAAGATATCCTTTTACACTCATTACAAAATTTACTAACAATTTTAAAATGTACCTACGTGTAATCTTCTAGTGGGACTTCAATTACAAAAATTGTTTTAGATTGTAATAGAATGAGATATAGCAAAGTTGTGGGGGAGTAAAATAATTTCGTTACAGATATCAGCATTTTTTGTGATGTTTTTTTTTTACGAGTACATAATATATTTAAACCATAACTTATAGCAAGACTAGTAATAGGGTCTGTTCTATAAAGAATGTCATAATTATTTCTTAAGTTTACTCGTTGAAGTATTGTCTATGTTAAAAAAAATCACCAAATTGGTCAAGGAGTTAAAAATTTATTGCTTTTTGAAATTCAGAAAAAAAATGTTGTAATGGCGCACGATAGCGACGCGCCCGCCGTATAATATCTAAACAGTACAAAACAGCCTCCCGTCAAAATATCGTCTGCGGGTGCCGCGGTTGTGTGACGTAACCACACTTCAATATGCACTTGTGTGAGTGAACCAGGTTATTGATTCATGGCGGTAGATTTATGCTTGCCCTCTTGCACTTAATGAAAACTACGACAGTGCAAGAGGGACATAGCTCACCTGGTGTTAAGTACCCACGTGGTTGAAATGTTAGTGCACGTCGAAGCTCTTAAGCGTAGAAATTTTTTATTAAAATTCCGACACATTTTTATTCCAATTATTTTTAATTAATTTAAAAATTGTGAAGTGTGCGGCAGTATTATTTTATTTAACGATTATTTTATCAGCGTTTATAAAACACAATCAAAGCCACGCTTACAATTCTCTCGGGTCTCTGAAAGCAATCATGGTGTAATAGCAAATAGTCTAAACGGGTAAAACGGGTAATTAGTTTGTTCTACAGCGGTGACGTAGTCTACGTAATGCTCCGTCTAACCTGAGTATCATCAAACAATGAGCTCTTAGCCAAAGTTATTCAATCCGTCCTACTTGTACTAATTTGCAACTAAAATTGAAATGATCTCATTTATTAGGGCAACGTAAAATATATTTCAACTAAGCAGATTAATTAAGTCCATTATGACGGTATTGAATGTTAGTAATTATACTCAATGAAATGACAGCGAAACCTGAAATGGAGTAATTCTTTGAACGGATTAATTATAAGAGGATTTATGGGAAACAAATACAATTGAAGCACCATTCAACGTACTTGTAACAGAGTTTTACCCCACGAAGGAAAGATACGAGTATAAGACAAGGAATTAATGTACTTCATAATAAATAAAACTAAAATACAGACTAAAACTAAAACTACTACTACAGACTACAAATACTACTACATACTACATACAAAATAAAACTTTTTGCAACAAGTTTATAGAAAGTTATATAATAATAAAACAATATCCGAGGATTCGCTCTAAGAATATTTAAGCTCATTAAATCTCGCTACTTTTGTTAAGTCATTCATTGAGCCTCATCCATAATTCGCAACAAATTAGCAATGCTTCGTATTGGCTTCATTTAATAAATTCCTCACTCTCGTAAGTTCTGGAGTACATTAAATTTTCACGAAATTGCTTTCCAACTTTTCCTCTCTCAATAAACCTGAACTCAATTTACGAAGGCATACTTTAGATCACATAGTTGCCTGTTGTGTATTAATTACCACCTGGTTACATTCTTTGTTTATTTTCACGCTTCATTCGCTCGGTTATTTGATATGGACTGTGAACTGATCGCTGAATCTGAAATTGTTTACAAACCAAATACAAAATGGTGAATAAACTGAATTTGATCGCGTTACGAGTTTATAATTAATCAAACACGTTTGTGTTTGCGGTCGTGTAAAATTTTTGTTTTCAAAATGTTAATCATTCATCGAATAAAATTTCCGAAAACAGTTCTGAAATAGTTTTCTCGACATGAATATGTCGCTATTAATAATTTTAACTGTTTCATATAGCGTGTTGCGGTTTGAGCTCGTTCGCTGGCCACTTTATCCGGGTGTCAGAATTGAAAATGAGCTGGTTCCGTAAATGGACTATTACCTCAGTTCGTAACACTCGGGGCAGCTGGCAGCCCTACGAATATAGAGCCAGCCGAACTTGCCTTAATAATTCAACAGTGCAATGCTTTTACAAAACCTGTCGGCGTCAATCCTAATTTAGCGCCACCGATCGGGCCGCTTTCGGAAAGTGTCGCTAGACAAACCTAATGGAACTCTCCTGTACTCCGCTGAATTTCGCCAATGCAAGTCTAAAATAATCGCCTATTTGCTGCGATACTAAATTAGAATCTTGCTACGGAATTGCACTTATCTGATGTAGACGAGTGCATTTTGTAGGATTACATTTTAGGTGTACTATCAATATTTTTCGTACTTTAAATAAGTATCTAAATAATTTGCTTTAATGATTAATTAAAGTTTATGAATTACACACAATTTGCGACCAGATTGACATGGTATTGCTAATGTCTACAAACTAATTATATTACATACATACCTACACGCTTTGAGTAGTCCGAATGGATATAAATAAATGCTGTAAGCATACCCGCTTTAAATTGTTTTTGATAAACCAGAAAAAAAAACTATGTATGAGAATAAAATTAATTAGGTGTACAAAAGGTACAATTTATAGTCAATTGAAGTCAATTGAACAACTATATTTTTGTGACAAAGCACTTGTAAAATTGACACAATATTAAAACAGCACCCATTATAAATTTTTGGCAGCTCTCGTATGGAATATAAGCGCTGCGGCGAGCATTCTTGACTCTCTAGACAGAACTGCATATCTTAGCAAATTAATAAACTATTTGGAACGATGAGAATATAAGATCATTTTATTAAATTATGGTGCCATTTCTATGAACCCCATGAGACTTTACGATATCTTTCATAGTTTAAAATATACTTAATAACTGACGATCTAAAGAGTTAGTCAGAATTTTTGTTTTTGATATTCTTATTCTCATGCGTAACAAATTTAAGATTATGTTAATGTATTTGGAATTATTATTATTATAATATTATTATTTTCTTTTTCGTAACATTACTAGGTCTCGAACACAATCTCGTAATTAGTCAACATACAACTGACCTTAATGTAGTGAAAGCGACTTGTTAGTGTCAATTTAGAATTTATAATATAATTTTAGCAGGTCGGAAAGTAAGTTTTATTTAAAATTTTATTATTTTATTTTATTCCACAGTCATGCAAGAAATCGTGAAATAAATATATTATTATTTATAG